>CM042165.1:86842807-86857807 GCA_023376005.1 Doryteuthis pealeii
TCTTCATCCCTTTCTTTCTTTCTTTCATTCTTTCTTTCTTTCTTTCTTTCTGTTTCTTTTCCTTCCTCTTCTCTTTCTTCCTTCCTATCTTTCTTTCATTCTTTCTTTCTTTCTTTCTTTCTTTCTATTTTTATCTTCCCTTTATTTTCATTTCAATTTCAGTTTTCTTTCGTCTTTTCTTTCTTTCTTTTTCTTACTTATATTCGTTCGTTTATTTCTTATTTCTTATTTCTTTTTCTTTTCCCCCTTTTTTCGGCTTTTATTCCTCGTTTCTTCTATTCTTTCTTTCTTTCTTTCTTTCTTTCTTTCTTTTTCTTCCTTTTTTGTTTTTATTTTTATTTCAGCTTTCATTCCTTTTCTTGATTTCTTTTTTTCCTTCTTTCTGTTAAGAAATTCTTTCCCCACTAAACCTCCCGTTTTCTCTTTCCTTTTCCTTTTCTCTTTCCTTCTACTCCCCACCCATCTCCCCATACACATCATCCCTTATTCGTTCCGAACTCTCAAATTCGTTCTTTTATCAAAATACACAAATATAAAATACACTGGTGGGAAATGTGAACGAGTTGCGCTTAAAGCACCGTTTTATGCGTGATCATTAAAGTTAAGTAGCTATGAACCTGTTCAGAACTTCAATGGGTGACTATTCCAGCAACATGGATAGTGGCAGCATAGGGGTGAATACCTACAGAAGAAAAGTAGGTAATGTCAGGTCATAACAGCATTATAGCCCACCCCGGGCAATATTTATAGTTTAGTATAGGACCGGCTTAGCTCAGTCGATAAAGTGTCCGACTGAGAACCTCGAGGGTCCTGGTTCGATTCCAGCCCTAGCCAACTAAGCGTATGAGTAGCACATGGATATATGCAGGAAAGTGAGGAGCTGATGGTAGGAGTGGCGCTCCATCTCAGACGCAAAAACAATCTCCTTGGTCTAGTGCTAGTGAAAAGGGGATAGACTCCCTCGCTGATTGGCTGATACCGACTTTAGGCCACCCCGACGACTTGTAAAATATCTATTCATTAACAGTAAATTACAACATGCATAGATTATCATAAACACCATGCTCGACATGCTGAACACTAGACAGCAGTTTCGACTTTTTTTTTGGTGTATACCATGATAGAAATCGAACCAGCGACCACAAAATACAGAGCCGAAAATCTACCTCTAGACCACCAGCCGGTGCCACATACGTGATGGCCAAATCATCAAGTGATGGTAATCCCGCACAGCCACATAAACATTTCATTTCAGAGGTTACATCTAGGGCCACGTCTTCCCAAATCGGTAGTATGCATCCACGTCAACAAACCTCATGGGCAATGAAATATAGAATGTGTAGATAGAAGAATTAAGTATGAGTAATTAAATTAAATTACCCCGACCAGAAAATACGGCACACACCATGTATGGTATACAGAACACTGGACAGTGTGTTTACCTAGTCCCTCTGCTACGAACAGGATACGACTTAAAGTGGTGTACAACAGATTTCAATTCAGAGTTCTCCTTCTTACCAAGTAACGTTCCCCTATGGACTCCTACGTATGGACACACCCGTGGTGGCCGATCAGCAAAAACTTACATTCATCATCTCTGTGCGGAAACTGAATGCCGTCTAGAGGACTTACCCAGATCGATGGCCAACAGGACGCATGACGCGCGTGAGAGAGAAATAGATAACCAAAAAATCCATACTGTCGGTATGACCTGATGATGAGATAGGTAAATACTTGGGCAACCGGTCTCGGAGAAGGAAAACTCTGAATTCAAATTTGTTAAATTCGGCATAAAAATTCACCTTGTATCGCATCCTTTTCGTGCAGAGGGGTTGGGTCAATGTTATATACCCTTTCAGGTTAAACTTGCAAATCGTCGTCAAAATTAAAACGGAAAAATTTGCCTTGGGCATAGATTTGAATGGATTTAATTATTACTAAGGACACGATTTATGTTATTTTTTGACTTAAATTTTAAACAGTTAGTTGTGTTTAAGGAAAAAAAAAGAAATGAAATAAAACAGATGAATGATAAGACTAGTCTGATTTCCAGATCCTCAAGTCTTTTTCTCAGGTTTATTGGGACCGTTTCAAGTGCACCCACTACAATTGGTATCACTTTCACTCTCATATTCCACAGCCTTTTTAATTCTCTGGCAAGGTCCAGGTATTTATTCATATTTTCATTTTCCTTCAGTTTCACCATGTGATCTGCTGGAACTGCAAAGTCCACCTGTTGACACGTTCTCTTTTTTCTTTTTTTTTCTTTTTTTTTTTCTTTTTTTTTTTTTTTTTTTTTTTTTTTTTGTTAATCAATACTAGGTTTGGTCTCCTGGCTGGGATAGGGTGATGCGTCTTTATCTCAAAGTCCCAGAGAATTTTATGCGTTTCATTCTCAAGAACAGATTCTAGTTTAGGCATAAACTATTTTGTTGTATGGTCAAAATTTATTATTATTATTATTATTATTATTATTATTATTATTATTATTATTATTTCAATGATGATGTATTTTCCTTTCTGGCATTAATTTTATTTGTTCCAGTTAGATAATACAAATATGGTTATTATAATGTATTGGACCCGTCTTTATTTTCTTCGGTGTGTGGGTGGTGAGGGGCGACGAGTGTTCACAATGAAAATGCCCGAGGGTGGGGAAGAGTGCCGTATTCACAATGAACTTCTGAGGGTGGTTGATACGGCAGACGATGGGTTACCTTCTCGGTTGCTCGCTAGAGACTGACTTCACCCTTCATCCGCTAGGCCTTTATATACAATAAATATGCCTACGCATTTTTTGATCTGATAACGGATATATATATTTCTTTATCTTTCTCTCCGCCATTTCACCGGAAGAGGTGTCTTCCGTTTTCCTTTTTTTCTTTTATCTATTTCTTCATCTTCTCCCTGCTTCTTGACCGGAAGACCTCTCTACCGTTCCCCCTTTTTTTTTTTAAATATATATTTTTATCTTTCTCTTTGTCTTTTTGCCGAAAGCTTCCTCTTCCGTTGCACGATATGCAACATATGCTGCTGTCGAAGGTATGCTGTTGAGATAGGAAAATACAAATTAGCAGGGAATGGATATTAGCAATTGCAATTTAAATTTCTTAATCAGACTACAAAAACAAACGAGTGAAATCTCAAACCGGAAGTAATTTGTCAGCTTCCTGTTTTTTGTCTTTACCCGCACCTCTGCTGAGGATTAAGACGCATCCCGCAAATAGGGCCACCTATTGGCCGTAGGTGGCGACCCGTATTGCTTAAGGATGGAATCCTGGTGACTGGGAAATCCATGACATGCAACATTCTACAGGCCGTTACTTAGGCTAGACGGGTGATCGGAGAGCCCCTCTTCCGATCAATCAGCAGGTCACGTCAAGCCCTAGCACTTATATGATTGTCTCAACCCTATTTCCCTTATGGCAACATCCAACCATTTTTATCATATATGCGTAAAAAGCAGTGTCTTAGTGTCCTAGATATGCCGTTAAAGTATATGTAATAATGTTCGAATTTTCGAACTTTGGGGTGTGGGAATACTCCTTTATCGCCATTACTGCCAGGTCACTCTGACTCGGAGTGATAGTATCTATTAGGATCCCATGTATGCGTTAATAGAATTTTGTTTAAATATGTTAAAAAATTGAGGTTAAAAAAGATTTTGAATACCCATTAAGAAGGAATAAAAGAAAACTTCTTCAGCATAAAATAACCCAACAAGTTTTGACATGCCGTACAATCCACCAAATCAATCAGACTAAACAAACTAAATGAATGAATTGGTAGAAATTTATCACAAATAAAATGCATTTGGGGATTAACTCTAATAATGAAAATACTCAAATATACTTTTTTTAAGAAATCAAATATAAAAGCAAAAATATCATCTAGGTTAATAAGACTAGCAAAATAAAAAAAAACGCCCTCTGGGCGACGTAAAATAAATATTGCCTGAGGGGATGGGAGTTGAAAATTTAATATCAGAGAGTTTGTATCATAAGTAAAGTAAAATCATCAAATGTATTAAAGGAGTAAAAAATAAAAATGAATTTATTAAAGGAGTAAAAAATATTTAAAATTTGAAATGGAAACTTAGTTCTGATAACTTTAAATATATATTAAAATGAAACAAACTATATATAGATAGATAATACCAGTATGTATTTATTAAAACTTGTTTAAAAAACCAATGAGGACTGTCTAACATGGCATTCTCAAATTTTGAGTGTATTTATTCTATGTTATGACGATTTTAGGTAGTGTGACGTACGTAGTTTTTGTCACAGACAAAAACCGGAAGCGAATTCTATTATTAATAGATGATATGAAAATCTTTTTACAAAAAAGTTTTGAACAAGTTGATGATAATATACTATATTGAGTACAATATTCGAAATAGCTAAATTACTATGAAGATAATGATTCATTCATCTTATTAAATTTTCATTTAGAGATTCAATAAGTTAAAAGAAAATGTAATCAAATTCTTTACTCTCAACTCCTGAAAAATGTGAAAAAAAAAAAAAATAAAGAGTACAAATGAAAAAAGTATTGCCATAATTCTAAGCATTCTTGAAGAAAAATTTAAACTGTTTAATTTTTTCTACTTTTCTTATCAAATATTTAATTTTCCTTTATGATATTCAATATTAGTTTTATTTTCTGTTGTATTGATAATTTCTAATTATATATATAAAAAAAAAGGTGAAAAAACAATTTCCTTGGTCTAGCGCAAATGAAAAGGGGATAGACTCATTTGCTGTCTGGCTGATACAGACATTAGGACACTCTGTCAACTTTAGAAATAAATAAATACACACACACACACACACACACACACACACACACACACATACACACATATATATATATATATATATATATATATATATATAATATATATATACAGATAATGATTGTATGACCTAATATTTGACTAACATGGTGTAATGGTTACTGTTTTAGGAAAGGAACACAACAAGATTTGTTCGTGTCCTGGATGAAACTGTTTGCATTCATACACTGATATCCTTGGGGAAAGAATGAATCTAACTATTCTCCCTACAGCCAGGGGTAAATAGTAGGGTAGAATGGGCTCTTTAGCCTTGCTTAGGGAACCAATCTAGAAGAAGGAAAACTCTTAATTCAAACCCATTAGACTCTGTGTGCTATAAAGAAAAGCATGCACTCACCCTCTGTTGACGATCGAAACCCGGGAGTTAAGAGAAGCGCTGCTTGAAATCAGTGATTTTAAATATCATAAAACTTACCCCTCATTGTAAAGATTGGCCTTATGGTGGTTGGAGGAAGTGCTTATTATAATCTCTACATGATGAGAACCCGCTTCAATTTACGAGCGTCTCGAAATAATAGAACATGGTAATATCGACAATAGCAAAAATAGGTCTAACATTGAAAGACGATCGTATGCGGGGAGGGGGGCGACAATAAACTAGTAATTTCCTACTTGGTACTATCCTGAGTCATTGCAAATGTACAATACCCGGATGTTACGAACTTCGAGAGAGAGACGTCTAGGCTTATTGACGAATTTGACCTCAATACGTCATGCGGGGGGAATATGATAAGCTATCTAACTTCCAAGAAACAACCAGGACGCAGGAAATAAATAAATACACTAGTTTCGGGGTGGGGAAGGGGGTTGTTGACGCACTGACCTTCACACCTCCGTACAAACAAAGAGTTTTGTCAAGGGACACTCAAAAAATCACAGTATTAATGTAAAATCATATTCCAAGAAGATCATTACTATTCCAGTGAGATTGATCCTCACAAGGCGTCTTCACCTGGAAGCATGTATGGATAATCTTTATATATATATATATATATATATATATATATATATATATATATAATGTAAAGTAATCCAAAATGACTCGTTGTAAGGGATGATTCTATTTGGGATCTTCGAAATCTTACTGTACATCCTGTACAGTATTGTATGCTCTTGTAGGTGCAATCATATATACTCATACAAGGATTTTTATAAATCCCTAAAAAGAGATCAATGTATAATAATCAATAAATTAAATTGTATACAGAACAATATTTAAATTTCAAAGAAAGAAAAACTTTACAAACCGTCATCTAACACATAACTTCACAAAGATGGACAATTTGATATTTTTAAAAAGTGAAAAATCGAGCTACCCTAATGTAAAAGTTCATAAAATCTCAACCTTAAACCTTGATTTTTCATCTGTAACACATATATATATATATATATATATATATATATGTGTGGTGTGTGTGTGGTGTGTGTGTGTGTTGTGTGTGTGTGTGTGTGTGTGTGTGTGTGTGTGTACACGTTATTTATTTATAAATGATTTGACTAATAGGAAATAACAAGTTAAATATTCAAGGTCATCTGTCGCAATGTATTTGTAAATGTATATCTGACCCGCCTGAGGGGTGTATCTAATCCAGTGGTTCCCAACCATTTTTGTACCATGCCCCAATTTTTTATCACAAATTTCTTCATGTCCCCCCCCCACCCTTTAATTGTTTAGTATGATATAACAATATCAGTTTTTTAAAGAAGTATAACATAAAAAAATTGTATCTATCAAATAAAACTAAAGGGTTTAACTTCAAATTTAATCAAATAAAATATTGTTCATATTGCCCCCATATTATTATTGAATTGCCCCGCCCCAGTGGGGCGTAGGCCCCACGTTGGGAATCACTGATCTAAGTAGACAAGTACATACATACATACATACATGTCACTCCCTTTAGCGATCTTAAATAAACCGACTGTATTCCCTGCATAGGGGTAAGACCCCCCCCCCCTCCAACAAACACGTAAAAAACTAAAGGTCTCCTAAGTACGACACTAAATTGCGTTTGATGACGAGGCATATGTTCTGAATATCTGGAGAGTGTGGGGTACCTCTTGATCCCAGTTCCACTTTTGATGATTAGTTGGTTGGTTGGTTGGTTGGTTTGTAGGTTTGGTTTTACGGCATGTCAACCCTTGTTGGGTTATTTTATGTCGAAGACATTTTGTTTTACTCATTCTTGATGGGTATTCAACATTTTTTAAACACATTTTTTAAACCCATAATTTTTTTCTATTTAACCCATAGATGGGATCCTAACCAGTACTACCACTCCCGGTCAGAGTGGACCCTGGGTTTTATGTTGATGATGGGGTACTCCATACTCCCCAGAGCTCCAGAATCGGAACCTCAGCATTAGATGCAGTTTAATGTCAAATCCAGGATACAGGTCTAATCTGATTTGTGATAATAGGACATGTTTTCTTAGAAGTCGAAATTCTGTAAACAAAAGAAATATTTTGCCACTTTCATTGTGCACGTCACTTTATAAAGGAAAATTGGTTTGGTTTGGTTTGGTTTGTTTTGTTTTACGGCATATCAACCTCAGTGGGACATTTAATGTCGACAAAGTTTTGAAATAAATTCATTCTTTATGGATACTCAATTTTTGGTAATCCTTAACTTGTTCCTCGTAAATTCCTACCATAAAATAAACTGAACCCTCATTTTATGTCCATGTTTTTGCAATAAATGTTTTATTTTTCTTACACCCGTTATTTTACAATACTGAATATTTTTTCTTTATTTAAAAACATTTATTGCAAACATATTTAAAATATTTAGTGCAAAAACACGGTCAAAAATGAGGGTTCAGTTTATTTTATTGTAGGAATTTACGAGGAACAAGTTGAAGATTACCCAATTTCTTTTATAAATACACTTTTTCTATTTAAGCCAAAGATGGGACAAACCAAACTAAACAAAACCAAACGCCTAATAAAAATCTAATTTATAAAAATAAATATTAAAACTTTACATTCTATTCTATTATGTATTTATACAAATGATCTTCCAAGGAATTCTTGGGGAATGGCTGAAATGAATTGTCTAATTTATCCTTCAAATTCTCACAAAATTTTTGGTTTCGTTGGGTAGAGTTGCTTCTTCAGGCAAACCCGAAAAAATGAGTCGGAGAGTGTTAAATCATCGATTATTTTCTACCTTTCTGGCCAACTTTTTTATATTTGGATGGAATTCGTGGATTAGTCCACCGAAGTTCATATCCCGAGTACTTTCGGCACTTGGAAGTACCATCATCACAAAATTTAAAACAACTAACCTCGTTATCCGCAACAATTCCTCTCCCCAGACAAGTCGGCTTAATGAGACCAATGTAGTATACAAATTTAAATGTCCCATAGGAGATGGTTGTCTCCCAAAAAGGAAAATGCCTACATCGGTTTTATGTCCACGACTTTGTCACGTCGTTTAACACTTCATATGACAGATAATAGCCCCATTTCACAACACCTAGAATTACATGCATGCCCCCACTCTAATTACCGAAATATTCTTACGGAAAATACGCACATTCTGCACAAAGAAAAAAAAACTCCAAATACTAGAAGCTTTATACATAAAACAATACAAACCATCCTTAAACAAAATTAATTTCCAATGCAGTACACACATTTTAAAAGGCCTATAACACTTTTCCCATCAATTCTCTTCCTTCCAGCCTCCACATCCATTAATATACTTAAAAAAAAACTGGAACACATCACCCCTGATGATGGTACTTCGAAGTGCCGAAAGTACTCGGTATATGAACTTCGGTGGACTAATCCACGAATTCCATCCAAATATAAAATGTGTGTCTCATGACTATTAGTTTCATGCATTTCAATACAAGTATTTTATGTTTTTATACAATACACTGCTGTTGTTTTTTTTTAATTTAAAAAAAAACGTAACAAAAAAATTAGAGTGTTGGAACGGATTAATAGCAATTCAGTTTATTTCATTAGAAAAATTGATTTGATTTACGAGGAAATTGAATTCTGAGCAGAACGAATTAAATTCGTAAGTCAGGGTGCCACTGTATATTTTTTTGTTGCTGTACGTAAGCAGAATGTTAGGACAAAACTCCTGGAGGTCGAACTCGCTTCCTATGACGTCGCAGTCCACTACACCACGGGGAATCTACCCCCCTCCCCCATTTGTTGCTATTCGCATTCAAAATTTTCTGACATAAAAATTGTTTGTTTTTATTATTTAGAACTGGTGACCCCTTTGTTGTTTGACCTCTAGGGATTTCAAATGACTTCCGGTGTCAAATCTAACATAACCTAGGTCACAGATGTGGAGGGGGGGTTCTAGGTCTTTCTGACACAAATTGCATCATTAGGCCTTTGTCGTTTTAGAGTGAAAATCGTTCCTAAACTTTTTGTTTTTCGGTGTACCGCACCTCTAACCCCTCCCCCATACACCTGTAATAAACACATTTTTAGAATTAGATCTACTTCAAGCTATGTTCAGCATCATATCTATTGAGTGATTGTAATTGAATACCACGACGGTCATACAGTATATTAGCAAAAATATACATACATATATACACATATATATATATATATATATATATATATATATATATATATATATAATCCAAAAGTCCAGAGAAGAAATCTTCCTTACGACACAAGAGTTTTATTTAAAAAAAACCTGTCGCAGTTTGAGAGCTCAATGTGTGCTCTTAATGTTAGTGTCACAGAGCAAATATAATGCTAAATCTCTAAGTCTTTTGTTATTTCTTTACTTCTATATATATATATACCATGGGCACCTATGTATGTATATGTGTCTACCATGGACACTTGCTGTACACATAAAGGGTATCTGTGTATGTATATGTGTATACTGTGGATGCCTACTGTGTGTATCTTAGGCATCTATGTATATGTATGTGTATACTGTACCATGGACAATTGTGTATGTATATGTGTGTACCATGGGCAGCTGTGTATGTACATATATATACCATGGACTCCCTTGTATGCATATGTTTATAGCAAAGGTGCACCCTCTGGTTACAAGTATTTAAGTTTTAACGGGCTAGGAATCGCAAGGTTCTTGGATCAAAACCGGTCTTCGCCAACTCAGCGTATGAGTAGCACAGAGATCTGTGCGGAAAAGTGAGGAGTTTGATGGTAGGTGTGACGCTCCACCTCAGATGCTAGAATAATCTCTTTGGTCTACCGCTAGTGAAAAGGGGATAGACTCTAATATGTTTGAGAATTAAGCAATCATATCAGAAATCAATAACACCAAGTAATTATTCATTAAAAATGGTTTGTTTAATGTAAAAGGCTTCAGGTATTTGAAGTTTTTATTTCTGTCTTTATTTCTGCCGTATGTGTGTGTGTTTTTAGTTAGAATTTTTCAGTAATTTAAAAAAAAAAACTCTCATCTTAAACAAGATCAACTTTGCATCCACTCAACATATTCTCAAAAGTCTATAATTCTCAACCAATTTCTCCTCCCCCCATTCCCAATAACATTTTCTTATAAACTTGTGAATCCCTCCTCCTACTTATTCCTACTGCTACTGTTTGTTTAAAAGAACCATGGAAACAAATCACCACTTCACACCTGATGATGGCACTAAGTACTGCAGAAAGTACTAGTGTAAGAACCTTTGGTGGATTCATTCACCAATTTAACTCTGATTTAAAAAAAAGATGGCCTGACATTTTAACAGTATGGATAAGAAACTCGTCAGACAATAAATGTCTGTCGAGTTTCTTATCCATTCTGTTCAAATGTCAGGCCATTTTTTTTATATCAGAGTTAAATTGGGGAATGAATCCACCAAAGGTTCTTACACTAGTACTTTCTGCAGTACTTAGTACAAAACAAAACACACACACACACACACACACACACATATATATATATATATATATATATATATATATATATATATATATATATATATAAGGTATCCAAAATGGTAGTAAGGGATGATTCTACATGGGATCTTCAAAATCTCACTATAGGTTTTCAATTTATTTTTATCTGTCGTGTGTCTGACGAGACTGAACTTTTAGGGTGTTTTAGGAATTTATCTAAATTTCTAAAAGCCTTTTAAGTTTTGGTCGAAATAAATTTATTACAGAATGACAGTTTATTGGTTTTTTCATTCCTTTCAAATGTATATATATATATATAATATATATATATATATATATATATATATATATAATTAATATACCAAGCGTGTTGGTAGATCCTTGCGGAGAGAAAAAAAAAACAGCAGAAGTTTGATTGTAAAAATATACTACCAAACATCAACCAGGAAGAAAAAAATTTTTGAAAAAAAGAAAGGACCAAAATATTCGTACCAACAAAAAATAATCTATTGGTACAGTATTTGGCCAAAAGAAAAAACAATTTATATGTATATATATGTATATAAGATATATATATATATATATTCATATAACCGCTAGGAGAAAGCTAATATGTAAAAAGTGCTCGATACCTAAGTAGAGCCAATAATAAAGATAATCTAATGAGTCAGACGAACCTACAATTAGTTTCGCATAAAGCTCTTCAGGGCTAAAATCTGACTCAGATTTTTGCCCGGAAGAGCTTTATGCGAAACTAATAGTAGGTTCGTCTGACTCATTAGATTATCTTTATATATATATATATATATATATATATATATATATATATACGAGGTAAAAGTACATAAGAAGATGGTGTTATTTCTATTGGATTTTTAAAGAAATTGAGTCGCACCTTAGAAACTGACACAGAAGTCTATTCTCTGTAAAACCCCGCGAAAAAAGAATGTTTTCCCTGTGTTACGTCAATGACTAATGGAATTGCAGCGTTCTTTCTTTCTTTCTTTTTCTTCTTCTTTTCGATGAAGAATAAAAAGAACTTTCTGTATTTTGCTGCAGACTTTTCATTCCAGACGGAATTCGACATCTTAAAGCCAAAAGTAATTTTTAGTTCATCAAAATTACAGAATTGTTTTGGAAGACGATACAAACATTTGAAAATTGTTCCGTTGGAATGTCAGTCTTCTTCTTCTTCTTCTTCTTTCTTCTTCTCTTCTTCTCTTCTTCTTTCTTTCTTCTTTCTTCTCTTCTTTTTCTTCTTCTTCCTTCTTCTTCTTTCTTTCTTTTTCTACTTCACCTTCTTCTTCTTCTCTTCTTTATTTTTCTTCTTCTCTTCTTCTTCTTTCTTCTTCTTATTTTTTTTTTCTCCTTCACTTTCTTCTTCTTCACTTCTTTTCAGCTTCTTCTTCTTCTTCTTCTTCTTCTTCTTCTTCTTCTTTCTTCTGAGCTTCCTCCCACTTCTTCTTATTATTCTTCTTTCTTCTTCTTCTTCCTTCTTCTTCTCTTCTTCTTCTTCTTCTTTCTCTTCTCTTCTTTCTTCTTCTTCTTCTTCTTCTTCTCTCTTCTTCTTCTTATTATTATTATTATTATTATTATTATTCTCTCCTTCACTTCTTCTTCTTCCACTTCTTCTTTTCTTTCTTCTTCTTTCTTCTTCTTCTTCTCTTCTTCTTTTCTTCTTGAGCTTCTCCCACTTCTTCTTCTATTATTCTTCTTTCTTCTTCTTCTCTTCTTCTTCTTTCGTTTCGTCTTCTTGATCTTTTGTACTTTTTCCTTCACTTTATTCTTCGTTTCTTTCTTGTATTTCTTAGTTTTCTCTTTCTCTATTTTTTGTTGTTTTTGTTTTTATTCCTGTTTCGCTTTCCATTTTCTTCTTTGCTTTCTCTTTCTTCTGAATTCAAACCTGTCAAACTCCGTTTAAAAATTGACCTTGTATCGCATCCTGCTCGTAACGAAGTGGGTTTATATATATATATATATATATATATATATATATATATATATATATATGCAACATTTGCTGAAATGAGAATGAGATAGTTCTAAATGAATGCTGATTATTGACCTTATCGATTTGACTCGGTCCTCATGTGGTATTGACACGGTCAACAATGATTCGTTATGTGCCAGCTCTTTTTGTTATAATTGTGATAAGGGATCATCATCATCATCATCATCATCAAGTCACACCGACAGCCCATCTCTCTATCTCTCTCCTCTCCTCTCTCCTCTCTTCTATTCCCCCTCTCTCTCTCTCTCTCTCTCTCTCTCTCTCTCCCCCGCTCACACACATGCATGCGCCACCAGTCTCTGTCAGTTTTCGTTGTTGGCAGGTCTTCCGAACGGCATCCAGAATCGGCACAGATCTGATCGGTGTAGGTTTTTGCAGGTCGGTCTAAACTGTTGCGTCCACAGAAGAACGTCACGTATGGATTCGTCCTGACTTCACCAGCAGCGTCCAGCATGTTCTGCTCGTCTTACTCGGCTAGTTTTTGTGATAATTGGCAAGTGGCCGTATAGCTGTTCTGTGGGATGCTGCTTCCAGAGTTTGTTCAATAGAACACTCAGCATCCTTGTACAGTTCTCAACTCATTTCTCTTCTCTAAGCGCTTCGTTAGAGTCTAAGTGGTGCAGCTGTACATTAGCACTGATATGGCTACGGCTTGGAAGAAATTTCGCTTTATCTCATCAGTTAGATCAGATTTTTACATGATCGAGAATCTGTCTATATGAGTTCATACCTTTCCTAGTGAGATCGCTTTCTGTAGATGAGATATTACTACCTAAATATGTGAACTGATCTACTCAGGGTATTACATTATGCTTCAGTGTAATTACGAGGTATGTTAGAAAAGTTCCATGTTGATCGCATTCTTCGTCCACTGCGAGTTCTAGCCACAGGGTCAAAGCAGCATGTCTACAAAGAGTTACTGTGGCGTTTGCTACGTTCAGTATGCACGAAGGGGCGAGAGGTGTGGCAGGACAACTTGGGGGGTACTTCCCAATGATAAAGCCCACACTGTCCCTGAGTACAAGAGCCCACATCACTGTGGCCTACTCCATCCAATTTTTTCTCCAAAAAGGGGGCATCAGAGATGTGCCGAGACGACAAAGCTACAGAGAATCCTGGAAGCATGTGTGCAAGCGTGACAGAGAATTGGAAAGTGAAGAGTAATCAAAAAGATCACCCGAATGAAGGTGATTTCTTCCTTGTCGATGCTTGAAGTGGGGATTGGCTAGGGGGGATCGCCGGGAGAATATTGGGTCTCGTAACTTGGAGGGTCATTGCCGAGTTCTTATCAAAAAAAAGTTTTTAAAAAAAAAAATAAAGAAAAGGTTTTTTGACTCGCCCTTTTATTTAGATGGGTGACCACTTATTATCAGCAGATACTGCAAGTTCCAATTCTGTCGCAAAGCTGCTGAGGGTTAATGAGGCCAATATAAAATAGGCATGAACTGTCATGACAGCCGCAGGAAAAGATTGAGAAGAAGGGAATTAAAAATGTATATCTCGTGAAACTCAGGGTTACGACTGTGTCGCTTCGTTTAAACACCGGTTTTGTGGTTTTTTCTCAAATAAAAAATAAAAAGGGTGGGGCAAAAGTTCGGAAGACCGTTGCAGTTTTCTTGTCAACCGCTGTGGCGCCCCCTGGCGAAAGTGGGTGTCACTTTCGAATGAGTCATAGTAAGTGTTGGTGGCGGATCTCCCCTGTCTCGCCGACTTGTGGACAGCTCGCGCTGAACATTAAAAAAAACTTTGACAGATGACAACCCTTCCTTTTCTGGCGCGTGACCAGACCCCCACCCATAAGTGCATCCTATAGAGCGTGGCCTCGAGGCTTGTGACTTTCTTTTTTTTTTGAATTATTGAAAACTATGATAGTTTAATTTTTCAAGCTGCCCCACTGCGCACAAACAAAGGACCAAAACATTGTTGTGTGTGTGTGTGATTAAAACCTTGTCACGTGGATGACACCATCATGTGCGGCACTTACTACGATCTTGAAGATTTGTTTTATATTTTTATGGCATATCAATCTTCATGGGTTATTAAATGCTAGAGCCACCCTTGTAGAAGAACAGTAATAGTACTATTTAACTCATCGATGGTGGGTGAGGGGATTGATACCTTTCCCAAGAGTATTAGTCCGAAATGGAATGTAACAGCGCGACTTGATATTAAACTCGCTTACTACGACATCGCAGTCCAGTACCTTAATCACTACACCAATAATTTTTATGTTTCGAACTGTTGTCCTCATCTTTATTGTCCCTGAATTAGT
>CM042165.1:86862807-86885307 GCA_023376005.1 Doryteuthis pealeii
CACATATATATAATGTAGATCTTTCCACCACACACACACACGCGTGCGTGCACAGACACACACACACACTCACACACATATATATATATATATATATATATATATATATATATATATGTTCCTCATCCTCCAGCGGGTTGAGCACTTTGGAGGTGATTTCGCTGCTGACGACCGCCAACTAAAGTGTAAACGCAACGCTCTCCGATAAAATGGATGGAGCCCTCTATGACGACCTTTACCTACATACAGATGTGTGTATTTAACTGTTCAAATCCCTTCCCATTCTGTAGGTCACGATGGCCTAGCTGTTAAGCAGCCCAAATGATGATGAATCGATCAGGTTTCTATCCCGGCTGTAGATAGCTTACACATGTCTAGCCACGCTGAAGAGACGTGATACGTCGAAACACGGTGTCAACATGAATGTTTGTGGATGACTATATATATATATATATATATATATATATATAATATATATATATATATATAGGGGAATAAACCTCGAAAATAAATCAGGAGCCGGAGTCCCTAAGGTGGTGTGATGCTGATATCCAGTGCTACCCAGCAACTCCTGCGACACTACCGTTGCCAAACCTCATTGGTACCTTACCTTTCCTTTGGATCACAGTGGCAGTGGGGAGAGGGGGGATTTGCTGCATGGGCAACAGCTCATCCTCCATATGAACCCGCCCAGGCTATGTAGTTCAAGTTAACCTTGACACTACTCTATCGTCTCTTGTAGACGGAAGGATGCCAACCAATATATATATATATATATATATATATATATATATATATATATATATATATTCAGGTTTTCATTCACCATTTCCGCCAGTGATCCATCGAAATTGTAATATCCAATTCCCCTATCCGAGGATTTTTTTTTTTTTTTCAGATAGTACGCATAGTTTCAGAAGGATCCTCAACATTCAAGGAATTCGTCTGTTATTTACACAGGGTTTCGTCCGCTCTATTCTCCCGCCTTCTTCAGTTATAATATGCCCTACCGAAATGAAAGATAATTTGTTCCTGTGATTTTCGTTTGACCACAGAGCTAAATGGTATCGAACGATTTTCTAAAATTATGACTGATTGATTGATTTTAACGGCATGTCAACAGATCTGGGGTAATTTTTTGCTTACAGGTTAGGGAATCCCGTTCATTGAACCTTCTATTTGACCCATATGGGATACTAACAGGTACTACCACTCAAGATGTAGGTTCGATCCAGTGTTAAAATAATATAGACTAATTAACACTTGTACCCGATCATTGTTAACGGAATGAGAACAATCTACCCCAATGGATTAAATAGAGAGTTCATTCGGGAGTGAAGTCTCCCGGGTTCGACAAGATATCCTGAAGAAGGTCGGAGATCACATCGGCTGAAACGTTCTGTATATAATATCAAAGATGAGGATAACAGTTTTTTTCTATTTCCTTCTTTCTTTTCCTCTCTTTTTTCCTTCTTTAATTTCAATGCATTTTCATATTACTTTCCTTCTTTCTTTTAGTGTTAATGTTTATCTTTCTTTCTTTCTTTCTTTCTTTTTCTTCTTTTCTTTCTTTCTTTCTTTCTTTCTTCACTTTTTTCTTTTCTTCTTTCGGAGATACTTTTACATTTTTCCTTTTTCTCTCCCTTTTTTCTTTTTTTTTCTTTTTTCTTTTTTCAAGATATTTTTCTTTCTTCTTTTTCCTTATTTCTTCTTTATATAAACATTTCTTTTATTTACTTTTTTTCCAAAAACAAACAAAATAAATGGAAAATCCCTTCGAAACCAATATCCCTTCCGTTTATTTTTCTTTGTTTTTTTTTTTATTCTTATTCTTTCGGCTTCAGTTTGCCTGTTTCCTCTCTCTCCTCTCTATCTTCTATCTCTCTCTATCTCTCTCTCTCTCTCTCTCTCTCTTCTCTCTCTCTATCTCTCTTTCTCTCTTTCTCTCTTTCTCTCTCTCTCTCTCTATCTTATCTCTATCTCTATCTCTTTTCTTTCTCTTTCTATCTATTTATCTATCTCAATCTTCTCTATCTCTTTCTCTCTCTCTCTCTCTCTCTCTCTCTCTCTCTCTCTCTCTCTCTCTCTCTCTCTCTCTCTCTCTTTTCTCCTTTTTTCCCCTTCCTTTCAGTAACGTCCCCTTTTCCTCCCAATTTTTACCGCTCTTTCTTCGAAAAGAAACAATTTGGAAATCTGGTTGAAGAAGAAGAAAAAAATCCTTCATGTTTTTTACAGCTGGAGTTCTTAATTTTCGATTCATTTTCTTTTTTCTTTTTTTCATTCCTATTTTTATTTGAAACCCTCTCCCTCTCCCACCCACCCCCCGCCATACCGCCCAGACCCACCCACCCTCCTCTGCCCCAGACTCTTGTCTTCTTTACCCAATGCCAGCGATCGACTTTCAAATCCCAAAGAAACACTTGCAGATTCTGAATTTGCCAAAACATATTCGCTAAAATAAAAACTAAAAAAAAAGGCGGGGGGGGGGGGGGCGAAAGAAAAAAAATTCAAGAATGATATTAACAAAATAAAAAATAATAAAATTTTAAAAATAAACCCAAAACTTTTCGCACAAACAGATTGAACAAACAAACAAACAAAAAAAAAACTATTTTTTAGATTTATTTATTTTTTATTTATTTATTTTTTTGTGAGATATTTTCTTCACGACAAAGATTGTTTCAAATGCGATTTCAAATACAAACTGAGTGGTATAACCAGCATGCTGACGGTCGCAAGAATAAAGGTTTCACTTCAAATATCTGTAAACTAAATCTCCTGTGGGTGGGGCTTAGAATACGCTGACTATATCCCCTGCAGAGGGGAAATATCCACCACCCGCAGAAAAATGAGGAGTGTCCTCGTTATGATACTAAACTACATCTAATGATGAAGTTCCAGTTCTGGAGATCTGGGGGGGGGGTGTAGAGTTAACCCTTCATTGCTATTATTACTCCCAGGTCCACTCTAACCCGGAGTTAGGGTCCCATTGGGCTGTGTATATTAATGATTTTTTTAAAGCTTCGAAAGAACACGTTGTACTTCTTTTTAGCTCACTACTATATGGGAGGACAAACCCTGACAAAGCCAGATATGTGACAAACTGCGAGGCCGGATGTATATCCGAAATACGCCCGGCTAATCATTGCGACCACTGAGATGCTGATCTCGTCCTGGATATCCCTTGCCAGCTCAGCACCTTCTCGGTGGAGGTGAGGGGCGTACAAACAACTGACAAACCCTTGTGCATCCTAAACTAGATTTGCCTGCTTTCCAATGTGAAATATGAACACCAAAAACAAATATCCATACTGGCAGAACATCGTCCAGATTGTTACATAATAATTGGATCCCTAATACATTTTAAGGTAGTGTAGAAATCATTATGGCGATCAGTACAGCTGATGGCCTTGAGAGTAAGTGACAGCGTTTGACCTCACTCTGACCTTGCTTTCTGGGGATAGACCGTGAGAAACGGATCCCCGATAGAAAGCCCCCTTCCGGTTTAAGGATACTAAGTAAGTAACTTAGTCAGTTAGAAGTTAGAAGCCAAGCTAGCAAGATGTAAGGATCCGCGCGCATTGCCTGGTCTGGGGATCTACGAATAAAGTAACATCATCGTAAATCGAAGTCTTGTGTTTATTACTAAAAACTAACAATGACACAGGGCTTCTGATAACAAGAAATCCCTAGCAACAGAAACCAGACCCGGAATCCTCAATAGAAGACCAGACGAGACCTTAGAAGATATACCAGACCAAGATAGAAGATAGACGATAGAAGAAGCAAAGCCGGCCAGAAGAAAATACGACCAGAGTAAGAAGTAAGAGAAGTATATAACATATTTAGTGCCGGTAAAGAAGGCGCTATGCAACAAGATTAATAAGGTCCAAAGCTCCAAAGATCTGAACCTTTCGTCATGGAACTTCGAATAGACCAGAAAGAAGGAACGCCAAAGAGCTTAAAAAATATGACATCAACATTGTCGCTTTGAGTGAAATCAGATTCGCTGAGAATGGAAGCATTAGAGAGGAGACAGTCTACAGTTTTTACTGGAGCGGGAAGCATTCAATAGATAGAAAGGAATCCGATGTTGCTTTTGCGATCAGAAATGATCTTCTGTCAAATATGTCTGAAGATCCTACGCCGTTAAAATCAAAATTAGATTACAGTTACAGCTGAATATTTTCAGAATTATAAAGAACTGTTGAGTATGGCGTCAGCACTATATCGCCATTACTCCCAGGTTCATGCGGAGTGGTAGTACTTATTAGGGTCCCATCTATAGGTAAAATGCTTCTGTTTGAAAATGATTAATATAAGATAAAAACACTTTAAACCATCGGCAGAACTGAAGATACACTGACTGTAACCCTCGCAGCGGTGATACTCCCTCCTCCTAAATGAGGGTGTTTTGGGTATGACATTAAACTACATCTGACGGTTGCGGAATTCTCAGAGTAAGCTTTCATGGCCGTTATTACTGCTAGATCCACTCTAGTCCGGAGTTTGGGTCCCATTAATGGGTCAAATAGATCTGTTTCGTAATAGACAGGACCTTGTGCAATGGGGATGAAGGGGTACTCCACACTCCTCAGAGCTCCAAAACTTCACCATCAGATGTAGTTTAACGTCATACACAGGACACTAAGACCCTCAGCCACCGCCTTTTAGCACTTATATCATAAAAAGTTTGAGGCGCGTGGTGTAATGTTTAGAGTCGTAGGAAATGGACTCGTCAACCCGAGTTCAAATCCTGGACAACTATTTTTATTTCATATAGCGCTAATACCGTTGGGAAAGGTATGGATCCAACTACTCTCCCACCAGCTATGGGCAAATAGTAGGGCGGACTGAGCTCTTTAACCTTGGTAAGGCCACCAACCTAGGAGAAAGAAAATTCTGAATTGAAACCTGTTAAACTCCGCTTAAGAAATTGACCTTGTGCCACATCCTACTCGTGCGGGGGAGTTGATATATATATATATCATAAAAAATGTTGGGGCTTCCATAAGAGCAATAAAGGCAGGACAATCATATAGGTGCTAGGGCTTGATGAGACCAGCTGACTGATCGATGGTTGTCTCTCCGATTGCCTGTCTAGCCTAAGTAAGGGCTAAAGTGGAGTGTTGCACGTCATACACTGCTCAGCCACTAGGATTCCGTCCTTAAACATCAAGGATCACAACCCACGGCCAACAAGTGGCCTCAATGGAGGAATTTTATTCCTCTGTAGAGGCGCAGTCGGAGTATTCTATTGCCCCAACCGACAGGGCGACTAATACTAGGAGAAACACATACACACACATATTTATATACTAGGGAGATCGTTTTCTTTTTGCTGAGGTGGAGCGCTGGACCTACCGTCAGCTCTCCACTTTGCCGCACAGATCAGATTACCTAATCTGTGCTACTCATGCGCTGGGTTGGTGGGGACCGGTATCGAATCCGGAATCTTGTGATTCCTAGGCCAATGTTCTACCAAGAGAGCTAAACAGAGAAAAGAGCCGTAGAACAAAACAGAACCTCATAAATTTGTATTATGTGAATTTTTCGGACTGTTGTCCTCATCTTTATTGTTATATACACAACGTTTCGGCCTATGTGCCATCAGTTTCGGCCGATGTGCCCTGAAGAAAGGTGGGGGGCACATCGGCTGAATCGTTGTGTATATAACAATAAAGATGAGGACAACAGTCCGAAAAATCCACATAATACAAATTACCTAGCCCCATTTTTTAAAATTCTGACAAAATGTTGTCTGTCATATTTTAAGCCTGTAATTTACCAAGCATTGCTTACTGTCGCTGCCCACATAAAAAATGTCCTTGTGTCACACCCCCATAAGTGGGATGAGACGCAAATAGATTGCTTACTATCGCTTCTGGGAATTGTCGGTTGTTACCCATCTAATTAATGTGCAGTCTTATCGTTGCTTAACTTCGGTCAACTGGCGTCAACTGGTGCTTTCAGTGCCGTTTGACAGTAATGGGTTCTTGCAGCTTAAAAAAATTCTTCTTCCTGTTAGAATCATTTTTCTTCCCTGTTTTGGTTTTGAATATTTTTCCTTTTCCTTTTCTTTTTCTTTTTTTCTATCACCAAACTTGAGAACCGGAAAAGTTCATTTTTTTAGGGGGGGAGGTTGTTTTGTTTTTTTGTTTGTTTTTATTTTCTCTTTCCTAAAAAAAGTGCCCATTGATCATTCCTTCTTTTTCTTCTTCTTCTTCTTCTTCTTCTTCTTCTTATTATTATTATTATTATTATTATTATTATTATTATTATTATTATTATTATTATTATTATTATTATAGTTTTTCACAGCAGCGTTAACTGATGGCCTTTCATTGGAGTCTGAGTGACAGTAAGTCTCCTCAAGTCTCCAGGACTCTTCTGAATATTCTGGCCTATTGCAGCAATGCAGTTGTCTGGATGGTCTCAATTCTTCCCCTGATTCCCAGTTCCTCCAATCTTTTCCCAAGCTTTTTGGGACTGTTCTAAGAGCAATTGATACGATCTTCTGAATGGTTTCAATCCTTCCTCTGATTTACAAACATTCCAGGCCCTTTTCCAATTCTTTTTGGACCGTTCCAAGTCCACCAACTACAATTGGTATCACTTTCACCCTCGTATTCCACAGCTCTTTCAATTTTCTGACAAGGTCCAGGTATTTGTTTATCTTTTCGTTTGCCTTCATGTTCCCCCTGTGATCTGTTGAAACTGCAAAGTCTATCAGTTGACAAATAAGAGTTTTTCACATCCACCTAACCAGGAGCCTGAGTGACAGCAAGTCTTCTCCGGTCTCCAGGACTCTTCTGAGTATTCTAGCTGATCTTAAAAATGCTGATGGTCTCGATTCTTTCTCGTATTTCCAATTCCTTCAGACTCTTTTCAAATCCTTTGGGACCGTTCCCAGGTCCCAATTATCTGATCCGTCAGTCTCTCAGTCTCAAAGTCTTGGACTCTTCATGTGCCGGTTTGTTACACTCGCTTATTTATCGTATTTACAGTTTCGTGTCCGTCTACACACAACCTACACTTGCTATTCTGTTTAGTCTTATCACTTTTCGCTTTGATATAATTAGTCATGTATTATTATTATTATTATTATTATTATTCCTCATCGTCTTCTTCTCCTTGTATTTTCTCCTCGTCCTCCCCTCCGCCTTCTCCTTTTTCTACTACTACTACACTTACTTCTTCTTCTTCTTCTTCTTCTTCTTCTTCTTCTTCTTTCCTTCTTCTTCTTCTTCTTCTTCTTCTTCTTCTTCTTCTTCTTCATCTTGAGCTTTCTTCTTCTTCTTCTTCTTCTCCTCTTTTCTACTTACGACTTTCTTCTTCTTCTTCTTCTTCTTCTTGAGCTTTCTCCTTCCCCTTCTTCTTCTTCATCTTCCACTTTTTTCTTCTACTGCGACATTCTTCTTCTTCTTTTTCTTCTTCTTCTTTTTCTACGACTACTACTTCCTTCTTCTTCTTCTTCTTCTTCTTTCTTCTTCTTCTTCTTCTTCTTCTTCTCACCCTTCTTCTTCTTCTTCTTCTTCTTCTTCTTCTTGAGGCAATTTTTTTCCTGCAGTGCAAACGCTTTCGCCTGAAATAGCGCGATTATTTCAACTCAGCTCATTTTTTTCTTTTCCTTCTTTTTTTTTTTTTTTTTCTTTTTTTTTTGTCAATGAAATCGGCTTCCATTCATTAAAATATCTTTGAAGAATTTCATTCTTTTGTCGGGTACTTCAGAGGCGCCTCCCCCACCCCGATACCTTGCAGATCACAATAATCCTCAATGCACACTAATTTAAATCTTTTTTCTTCTTCTTCTTCTTTTTCTTCAAATTTCCCGCTTTTCTTTTTAATCCCCAAGGATGAAATAACAAACGTACAATATTTGATCTCATCTATTTTTTTATCATTCATCTTTTTTTTATTTTGCTTAGACAAAAAATCTCGACTTTAGTAGGAGAGAGCGCACCGGAAGCAAAAGCCACCTATTTAGCCGGCATGAAATTACAGCAGATAAAGTGAACATAATGACATTGTTGTATAGGGCAAGTTTTCAGCTACAGAAACACGAGGAGGCGCTTGCAGTGAAAAGGTTAACGTCGTAAGAAATTAACTCGATGACCAGAGTTTAAATCCTGGACGAGACTGTTTGCATTTCACATAGCATTAATATCTTTGGGAAAGGCTATGAATCCAACTATTCTCCCTCTGGCTTTGGGTAAATAGTAGGGTAGACTGGGATCTTAAACCTTCGTTAGGCAACCGGTCTTGGAGAAGGAAAAACTTCAAATTCAAACCCTAAATTGCATCTCATGGTGAAGTTTCAATTCTGGAGCTCTGAGGAATGTGGAGTACCCCATCATCGCCATTACTCCCAGGTCCACTCTCACCTGGAATGGTAGTACCTGTTAGAGTACTACCTATGTGTTAAATAAAAATTGGTTTGGTTTGGTTTGGTTTGGTTTGGTTTACGGCATATCAACCGCAGTGGGTTGTTTAATGCTGTTTTGAAAATTAATTCATTCTTAATGGATAATAAATTTTGTTTATGAACTTATGTTTCTTTTCTATTTAACCCATAGATAGGACCCTAACAGGTACTACCACTTTGTACCAGAGTGAACGTGGGAGCCAAGAGGTGCTCCACATTCCCCAAACCTTCAAAACTGGAACCTCGATATCAGATAGAGTTTAACGTCATTCACATGATATGAAGACCCTCACCCACTGCCTTCTAGCACCCATATGATAAAAAGGATTTAGGCTTACCATAAGGGCAATAGGGTTGGGGCAATCATATAGCTGCTAGTGCTTGAGGTGACGAGCTAATCAAAACCCAATGGTTATGGAAATCTACCCATCTCCGTTTTTAATCCTTTTTAAAGGGTTTGCTAACAATTTATGACTCTCATAAATTGTAACAAATGGATTCGTCTACACGAGTTCAAATCCTGTATGAGGTTGTTTGCATTTCACATAGCGCTAATACCCTTGGGAAAGGTATGCATCCAGTTACTATCCCTTCAGGTATGAGTAAGTATAAGGGCAGACTGGGCTCTTTAACTATGGCTAAGTAACCAGTCTAGGAGAAGGAAAAGTCCGAATTCAAACCTGTTAAACTTCGCTTAATAAATTGACTTTGTATCACATCTCGTTTGTGCGGAGAGATTGGTAAATCTATACATGCAAAAACTATTTTGCTCATTTAGTGACTCGGCCAACATAAAACAAGGGTCTGCATATTGCACTTGCACAAGTCTGAACCTGCGGAGGCGACCCATTTTTACATAAAAGCAACGAGAGGTTTTGGACTGAGGTTGATCATAAGGGGATTAATAATTTCGTCCTGTTCTTCCCATATTTACATAGGATATTGTAAATAAAACCTTATAAAGGGGAAACGTTCCCCAATCGCAGACCATTGCTAGTCGATTTGTGTGTGTGTGTGTGTGTGTGTGTGTGTGTGGTGTGTGTGTTTTCGGTTTCTCTTCTGCTCTTCCAGTTATCTTCTTCCCTATATATATATTGAAAAAATAAATAAGGGAAAGAAAATATTGAATAGATAAAAAATTATTTTGGCGGGTGCCTACACGTGTTTTGACCAAGAGTTTGTCCTTGAACACATTTTATTCTATTTATTATTATTTTAAATACAAAATAAAATTAAAGAATAATAAAAGAATAAATATAAAATCTTTTAAGTATACAAAAGTGTACAAAAAAGCATACGCTTTTTCGTATACTTAATTATTATTATTATTATTATTATTATTATATTATTATTATGTATTTAAAATAATAATAAATAGAATACAATGTGTACAAGGACAAAGTCTTGGTCGAAACACATGTCGACACTCCAATAAATAATTTTTATCCATTCAACACTTTCTTTCCTTTATTTATTTTTTCAACACAATCGTCGGATTCACTTCCATTTTTCAACCCACACAAACACACACACACACATAGTATATATATATATATATATATATATATATGGGGGTGTACTGATTGTTAGTTTGAATTAGTCCAATGATTCCATAGGTGAAAAACTGACAGTCACAGAACGTCGTTAACTACGCTATCCTAACTCATAAACACAAAACACACACACACACACACACACACACACATATATATATATATATATATATATATATATATATATTATATATATATATATATATATATTCGTTTGCTGATCTATTGTTAATTAAAGGCAAATATTGATCTTGAAATCATCAGAGGAAATTTCCACTCAGTAAAAAAGGTCAATGTTTTTGAGTTACCAACTAATCAATAGGACACATTCTAACAATATTTTCATCAAAGTCACTTACGAAGATCGAATTATATATATATATATATATATATATATATATATATATATATATATATATATTATATATATATATATGAATATCTGAAATTAATTTAGCTTTTCTATTCAAATGTTTCATTTTCTCTGAGTTTTTTTAGACGAGGCTTGAGAATTTGGATTATTTGGATTATTCAGACTATTGTCCTCATCTTTATGGCTATATACACTACGTTTCAGCCGATGTGCCCTCCGGCCTTCAGGTATTTTTTGTCGGATTCTGGTATCTTTTCGAACCCAGGAACCTTCTCTCGAAATCGGGAATCTTCTTGAAGAACTCGGAAGCCTTCACAGCTTAACATTTGTACCCAGCCATGATTAACGGAATGAGAACATTCTACCTCCGTGGATTGAATAAAGGATTCAGTTCGAAGTACCGTGAAGGCTCCCGATTACAACATGAAGATTCCCAAGTTTGACAAGAAGGTTCCAGAGTTCGAAGAGAAGGTTTCCCGAAGGTTTCCGAGTTCGAAGAAGGTTTCCGAGTCCAACAAAGGCATATTGGCCGAAACGATAACTATAAAGATGAGGACAATAGTCCGAATATTACAAATAATAAAATATTGCTTTCCTCTATAAACTTATATGTTTCATATCTACACGAAATAATGACATAAAGTGTCCCAAAGGATTAATATTTATTCTTGATGGTAATGTTTATGCTATAACGTTTCGGTTTTTGCAACCTTCTTCAGGACGTGTGGTGAGATCTTGCGTGGGAGACTTTAAAGTGTTTTTTTTCGAGTGATGCACATTGCTAATACGTATCACCCGAAAAGCTGCACTATGTATGGAGGCGCGTGGGCTAGTGGTTAGAGTCGTGGAAAATGGACCCGTCGATTCGAGTTCAATTCCTAGACGAAGCTGTTGGCATTTCACATAGCCCTAATACCCTTGGGAAAGGTATGAATCCATATATTCTCCCTCCAGCTATGGGTTAAATAGTAGGGCAGACTGGGCCCTTCAGCTTGGGTAGGTAACCAGTCTAGGAGACGGATAACTCTGAATTCAAAATTCCTGGGGTCGGTCGTTGATTGGGTTTGTGGCAACCCTTGATGCACCAATTCTTTCCTATTGACTGTGCCAAAAAGTGTGGATGGCCCAACACAAGCCTTCACCACTATAAACAAATTACTGTGTGGGTGTTCATTGTGTGTGTGAACCCTCATGCGTCGAAAATCGACGAGAGAATCCATAATATATATATATATATATATATATATATATATATATAGATAAATCTAATGAGTCAGACGAACCTACTATTAGTTTCGCTTAATGCTCTTCGGGGCTAAGATCTGACTGTCAGTGTCAGATCTTACCCCTGAAGAGCATTAAGCGAAACTAATAGTATGTTCGTCTGACTCATTAGATTTATCTTTATTATTTGCTCTACTTAGGTATTGAGCACTTTTTACTTATTAGCTTATTTTCCTAGTGGTTATATGAATATATATATATAGCTTATATACATATATATACATATAAAAATTTTTTTTCTTTTGGCCAAATACTGTACCAATAGATTACTTTTTGTTGGTACGACTATCTTGGTCTTTTCTTTTTTCTAAAAATTTTTTTCTCCCCGGTTAATGTTTGGTAGTATATTTTTACAATCAAACTATTTGCTGGTTTTTTTTCTCACCACGAGGATTTACCAACACGCTTGGTATATATATATATATATATATATATATATATATGGACTTACTTTTTTATAAACTTACTTTTGTAGCTGGAATACATCCTGAACATTTTTGATACCTTTTTACTTCAAACTCTTTTGAGTTTTTCTTATGGATAAAAATGCTTCTGATTTTGAAAAATAAAATTTATTTTATTTTTAACACAAAATACGCATTTTCAAAAAAATCTTTTTTTTAAATTCCGGCCCTGAGCGAGAGCGTTTGTTTGTACCTCGTAACTAACGGTTTATTTATTCCGTCTTTCCTTCATAAATATTGTTGCTTTGAAAAAGACCGCTTTATCAAAAGGTCGAAACAGATCTGTCAGCAAACTAATAACATCTTTTGTTTTTTTCTAAAAATGTTCAATTCATACTGTCGGATTCACTTCCATTTATTTCATATTGTCTACAGAAAAAACAAAATCTGGATTGTTTAATATCATCACCGGAGGCTAAATTTTCGAATATGATAAGGACTGCAACACTATGGATTTGTCAAATTACATATATATATATATATATATATATATATAATATAATATATATATATATATTGCATTTAATATTTTAAATAGGAGACATTGTTTTTTTCTTTTCAGGGTGTCTGTGCACTCTGTTTTTCTGACGCCCCACCCCAGGCCGTATTAACACAAAATCTATTTGTTTTTTTGGGTTTTTTTTTTTTTGTTTTTTTTGTTCTCTTTTATTAATATAGGAGTTTTAATAGGACATCCTGAAAGGATCTAACTCGCGATTCAGTAATAATGGATCTGCGAAACTTTCCCCCCTCCTCTACCCAGGCAACGCCGAGTAGCCGCTTCTAGTCATAGCTAAATCTCTCAAGACTTCAATTAATTCTTTTTCTTTCTTTCTTTCTTTTTTCTTTCTTTTTTTTTTTTTTGTTATTCTTGCTTATTTTAAATTCTTACCTGTCACTGGTAAATAAGCCTCGTTTTGAAAAATGAAACAAAAAAGAAAGCCCAACTCGTACCTAAGAGCCATCAGCCGGCCATTCAAAATGGCGCTATTTGATAATGAATGTCTATTGTAAATTATTTATATCTCATCTGTTGTATTTCGGCGCGGCTTTGAAAGCAGCCAGTGTCGCAGACTGGCACTGCGGGAGAGCGGGGAGAAAAAAAAGATGCAGTAAGATTTCACTGCGGCAGACAACGGGGATGCAACAGCGATGGTGTCGGACATTGGGATGGGACGGGTTGGCAGCCATATTTCTGTGGTCGGTTTCATTTATTAAACAAAAAAAAGAAGAGAGTGAATAATAATAATATAATAATAATAATAATAATAATAATAATATAATAATAATAATGATAATAATAAAAATCTGCGCAAATAAAAACAAATAAAAGAAAAGAAGATACGTTAACAAAGTAATCAATCATTGTAGATTTTGTTTCTGTCTAAACACAAATGTATTAGAAAGAAAGAAAGAAAAAAGAATGCATAGAAAGAAAGAGGGGCATGTGGAAAAAAAGGAAAGAAAAAGAAGGAAAAATATGTGAAAAGAAGAAAGAAAGAAAGAAAGAAAGAAAGGAAAGAAGAAAGAAAGAAAGAAGGAAGAAAGAAAAACGAAAAAAAAAAAAGAAAGAAAAAAGGAAAGAAAGAAAAAAGAAAAGAGAAGAAAGAGTTGAAAGAAAGAAAAGAAAAAATGTAGAAAAAAAGAAAGAAAGGAAGAAAGAGGCATATTGAAAGAGAGAAGAAAGAGAAAGAAAGAGAGAGAGAGAGAAAGAAAGAATGAAAAAAAAAAGAAAGAAAGAAAGAGAGGCATATGACAAGAAAGAAAGAAAGAAAGAAAGAAAGAGAGAAAGAAAGAAAGAAAAAGAAAGAAAGAAAGAAAGAAAGAAAGAAAAAAGAAAGAAAGAGAAAGAAAGAAAGAAAGAAAAAAGAAAGAAAGAGAGACATATGACAAGAAAGAAAGAAGAAAGAAAGATATTCATGTGGAAAGAAAGAAAGAATACCAGTGTTCCTATTTCTCTTATAGTTTTGTCACTTTTAAGAGAAAAGAATCTGAAGCAAGTAGCAAAAAAGGACGCTAAACAATTACAAATAGACTTTTCGATTGATTATAAACTAGTAGAACTACCCCACATGCTCTATATACAGGGGTACATTGACTTACGTTATTATTATTATTATTTACTCCTTTTGAGTTTTCACATCAGCGTCAGCTGATGGTCTTTCACTGGAGTCTGAGACAGCAAGTCTCCTCAGGTCTCCAGGACTCTTCTGAGTATTCTGGCAGATTGCAGCAGTGCAGTGTTCTGAATGGTTTCAATCCTTCCTCTGATTTCCAAACATTCCAGACCGTTTTCCTTGTATCAAAACCTTTTCACCTTTTAATGGTTTTGTTATGGTTATCGTCAGAAATGAACACTACGACTAAAGTTCAAATCTTGGACGAGGCTTTTGCATTTCATATAGCACTAATACCCTTGGGAAAGGTATGAATCCAACTATTCTTCCTTCAGCTTTGGGTAAATAGTTGGGCAGAATGTGCTCTTTTACCTTAGCATGTCATTACACCATAACACAACGCACCTCCATATATATATATATATATATATATATATTATATATATATAGAGAGAGAGAGAGAGAGAAGAGAGAAGGAAAAGAGAAAGAGAGAGAGAGGGGGGATAGAAAAATGGAAATGAATCCGACATAATAGTGAAAAGGGAAAATAGGAATCTTTTGGATGGTTAATGAAAAATATATTTATCGACACTCAACGTTTCCATTGATATGGACAATATCGAACACACGAGGGTGAATAAAAAAAGTAATGCCATTTTGTTTAGGACAGGTATAATTACCAACACAGGAACATATATCATACATCAAAATAAAGCTGGTCCTCTGTGGATCACATCCCTATTTCTCCACACAGTCAGCGTTTCTCTCAATAGCAACGTTCCACCTTCAAATGGGAGTATGTATCCCTGCCCGTAAAATTATGTTGACTGTTCTTTGAGCCACTTCTTCACTATAGATTCAACTTCCTCGTCACTGGAGTAATATTTGCCTCTCAAAATCCTCTTTCATAGGGTCGAAGAGATAATAGTCTGAAAGCGCTAAATATGGTGAGTATGGAGGATGCAGTAAAATTGTCCACCCAAATGGGGCAATTTTCTCCCTTGTCCTGATGCTTGTGTGTGGTCGAGCATTCTCATGCAGAAGGAAGATATTTTCAATTGGCAAGTTGGGTCTTATTCGTCGGATTATTTTTCTGGCCTCTTTAGGGTCTCAAAGCAGGCCTTAGTTTTATAAAAAAGAACTTCACATGAAATAAAGAAAATGGCATAACTTTTTGACTCGTCCTCGTATATCTACAATAAATATATATCAGATATGCATCCCTAATCTTCTTCAGATTAAAACAAATATCAACTGTTGATGTTAGTTTTTGTTTAACAAGTGACACGAAAAAGAATATTCATACGTGAGAAATTTCGTCATGACATCATTTTGAAATAACTCTAGCGTTCCTTTCAATGAACATGATTAGTTAATATTCAAGGCGTTTTACGTGATTTGAAATTTGAAATAAATTATGAATGAAATGTGTGTGACTGAGAAATTATGTTGAGCAATTAGGCTTGTCGGTATTTTCTCATAGGGCAGGTTTAGCTCAGTCGGTAGAGTGTCTTATTAGGAACCCCGAGGTTCCGGGTTCGATACCGGCCCTTGCCAACTTAGCGTATGAGTAGCACAGGGATCTGTGCGGTAAAGTGAGGAGCTGGTGGTAAGTGTGGTGCTCCGTCTCAGATGCCAAAACAATCTCCTAGACTCGCTCGCTGTCTGACTGATACCGACTTTAAGCAAACCGTTTCAACTTATCAATCTGCGTTCATCCTTGTTAATCTCTGCACCCCCTCCTACAGACCCCCCCATCCCACCCTCCTTCTTGAACTCACATCGAATTATATTAATGCCTCAAATCTACACCAAATAAATATATCTTGCTAAGATTTTAGTTTCCTTTTCTTTCTTTCTTTCTTTCTTTCTTTCTTTCTTTGCAGCTCTGTAGTTCTTTCTTTTTTTCTCTGTCGCTCAGTAGCCCTTTCTTTTTTTCTTTCTTTCTTTCTTTCTTTCTCTAAGTCTTTCTTACTTTCTTTCTTTTTCTCTGAGACTCGTTCTTCCTTTCTTTCTTTTGTTCTTTCTTTCTTTTGTTCTTTCTATCTTTTGCTCTTTCTTTCTTTATATAAAACAATTGAAAAGATGAGGAGTGGTAGAAATGAAAAGGGGATGGAGGTGTTGTCACTTGACCGCTGGTGACGAAAGAACAAACATTTTTTGGATCAGCCTCATTCAGTCAATGGGGTAAAAATTCATTCACTTGTAAATCGTACTCTCCCCACCCCACCCCAATAAGTGGCACAGCCTCAATTAATCCCCAGATTTTTGGTGATGTCTGAAAGGCAAATTCCTTGGGCTTTTAAACTAGTTCTCTCTTGATTTGCACGTGACTATCCACAGCCAATGAACGTTCATCAAAATCAAAACTGCTGGTGATTGAACTCTGACCGCTCAGCTGTCAATCAATGTTTGCAACATCCGGTAGGTCGATGTGGGAACCAATTATATATTATATATATATATATATATATATATATATATATATATAACAGGACAGGGCACCTCATGTGGTGTAATGGTTAGCAAAATAGATTAGAAGACCCTGATTAGTGATTTGGTTTCTCACTGGGTGCCCCATACTTCTGTCCTTGACCTGCATCTAAGCTACGCTTAGTAAATAACTATATATGACAATACAATCCTCAGACGAGAGTATAGTAAAAAGTATTTAGACAAGCGTTTATATAGCGTGAGTCCTCAGAGTATCATGTGAAACTCTATCTGATGGTGAAGTTTACTTACAAATACAGTGTGCTATTTAAAATTATTTTCAACATATCTGTCAGAATCAAAATAAATAATATAAAATATTGATTTTCTTCTAAATCAAAGATACCAGGATTCTTTCCTGAGTTATTTACGCTAGTTTTAAGGGGTTTGTTCTCATTTTAAGGGTGATGTAAGACTTTCAAATATTTCCTGAATAGATCGTTGGTGAAAAAAGTGTACAAATGCAGAATAGCACACTAGAGATAATGTCATTAGAATCGCATTTTACGTATAAATATCATTAGACTACAGAAACTCCCGAAATAGCCTAACCAAACCCTAACACTAACCCTAACCCTAAAACTAACTCTAACCCTTGCCATAACCCTAACTCTAACGTTTTAAAGGTTTCAGATATTTCCGTGAAATGTAATGATATCTAATGCATTTTAAACCTAATTTAAGCATATTATCTCTTGCGCGCTATTCTGCATTAGTACCGATTTTCTTCTAAATCAACGATACAAGAATTCTTTGCCGAGTTATTGAAGCTAGTTTTACGGTGTTTGTTGTCATTTTAAGGGCGGGGTATTTCCTGAATAGATCGTTGGTGAAAAAAGGATACAAATGCAGAATAGCGCGCAAGAGATAATATCATTAGCATCGCATTTTACGTATAAATAGCATTAGACTACAGAAACAGCCAAACCCTAACCCTAACACTAAAACTAATTCTAACTTTTACCATAACCCTAACCCTAGTGTCTTAAAGGCTTCGGATATTTCTTTGAAATGTAATTATATATAATATAATGCCTTTTATACGTAATAAGTAGTCCTTGGGGCGGTCTAAAGTCGGTATCAGCCATGCAGCGAGGGAGTCTATCCCCTTTTCACTAGCGATAGACCAAGAGATTATTTTAACGTCTGAGGTGGAGCGCCACACCTACCATCAGCTCCCAGTTTATCGCACAGATCCATGTGCTACTCATACGCTGAGTTGGTGAGGGCCGGTATCGAACTAGGAACATTGTGATTTCTAGTCGAACGCTCTACCGACTGAGCTATTTGTACCGATTTTCTTCTGAATCAAAGATACCCAGATTCTTTCGCAAGTTATTTACGCTAGTTTTACGGTGGTGCTCTCATTTTAAGGGCGGGCTATGATTGTAAACATTTCCTCAATAGATCGTTGGTTAAGAAAAAACGAAAAGAAGACTTTTTAGTTGAATATAAAAGTTTTTTTTTTCTATTTATATTTGTGGGGTCTGCGTAATTGTATACTTTTTTACCCATTTACACAGGCATTTTTCTTCCTTTTTTATTTTTTATTTTCATTTTCATTTTTATATTTATTTCATTTATTTATTTATTCCTTTTTCAAAGCAGCGAATAAAGATATGCGCTCGAATATTGCCAAGTCGAGAATTTTCTTTTCAACCCGCTGCGGCTCTCTCTCTCTCTCTCTCTCTCTCTCTCTCTCTCTCTCTCTCTCTCTCTCTCTCTCTCTCTCTCTCTCTCTCTCAAATATGGCGGTTCTTCCGTTAAAGGCTTCAGCGGGTGGAGGTCAAAACTAAAGTTGTTTTGGGTGGGTGGGGGGTTAAAACTGGGTCAGCAAATCTTTGTGCAATGAATGACGCAAGTTTTTAACAAAAATATTATGTTCAGTTTGGTTTGTTTATTTTACGACATGCCAAACCTAGTTGGTTATTTTATATCGAAGACAATTTGTTGTATTCAGGCTTTATGGGTAATCAAACTTTTTTAGTCATTTTTTAACACATTTTTTAAACTCATTTTTTTAATGAATGGACCCTAAAAATGGGATTAAAAATGTGTAACGAATTAGTAAGTCGTGCATTCGATTCTCATAGCGTATACCATACACCCTTGTGTAAATTAATTAAAACAAAACGAATAATTCCATTATTATTACACTATCGGCGATATTACAGTAAAGCTGGCCAGTGTGTTTGTACATTAGGGTAGGTCGATTTTTCACTTTTTTGAAATATCAAATTGTCTATCTATGCGAAAGTTATGTGTTAGTATACTGAATACTGATATCGAAAATTAGATTTTTTATTTGCACCATCGTTTGAGGAAATAGCATCAAAGATCGTCTACTAAAATGCACTAAAAATCCTCGTTTTCGCAAAATCTAGCCTTTACAAAACGAGGATTTTTAGTGCATTTTAGATTAAAGAACATACTCTGACCTGATATTTACTCACGGGCTGGAGGGAGAATAGGTGGATGCATACCTGTGCGTAGGACATTAGCCCTATGACATGCAAATAGCCTCGTCCAATATTTGAACTCGGATCGCCAAGTCTATTTTCCATATAGTAGATGATGAACATATATATATATATACATATATATATATATATATAATACTGCATTTTGGCACAACGTTCCAGTAAAAGCTGAAACAGTGACAATCCCACACTATTAGTATATATATATATATATATATATATATATATATAATATATAATATATATATCATCGTGGGAAACGGACTGGTGACCCAAGTTCAAATCTTGGACTATATATATATATATTATATATAATATATATATATATATATATATATATATATATATTATATACTAAAATGTTTACTTTTCCTTAAAGATAAGTCCCTAGAGATTCTTTTAGTAATACTTACGCCAGAGTCGTAGATTCAGCACGATAGCCACACCCTGTGACAATAAATTTTATCCCCCCAGATATATGGCTAACCCAGACCCATAGGCTAGGGGCGGGGTTAGAGGGTAGCTGCCCCACCACTTGAAAATCAATCTCCCCTTCCCTGCGAAAGTGATGTGAAATAATTTTTATGTATGCATTCATTCCACAAAAAAACATTTTACTCACCCTCACCCATCTGTACTGAAAGTCCCCTTAACTTATTGGATGTCACCCCCCACCCCCGATCCCCAACAAACAATAACGTGGTGGCGTGCCTAAATATACTACGGTCTTTTGTTGTGGACTAGATGAGAAAAGCTTATTGACGTGAAAGCATTTAATCGGTAAACCGAGTTCGAATGCTTGCTGAATTCACATTTAGTCTAAAAAAGAATATCTCAAAAATTTTAGATTGATTCATATGCATCTATATTATTGTATGACCGTTATCATCTTGCAACACCCTCTGTTTAAAAATGAGACCGTCCAAATCGTCCAAGATGAATCATTCAGCTTTTTTTATTATAAAGAAAGGAAGGGAAAAAAAGGGCATGCTATACAGAAAAATATAATAAGAAAGAAAGAGAGTAGGGGAAGGATAGAGAGGTGGTGAGTGCACAGAAGCGATAACGTTAATCTGTTTCAATCGAACATAGAGAAAAGATGAAAAGAAGGAAAGAAAGAAAAAAGAGGAGGTTAAATCAAGATTATTACACTTTTTACATATTGAACTATATCACAATAGCTCTTAAGTGAACATATGAAACGATGTAATAATTCAATTATAACACTGTGGTATGTCCACAGATCTTGCTAGTGTCAGAATTAATGGTAAAAAATGAAGACGAAATTCTTGGGAATTATCGGATGAATCAAAAAAAGTTATTTGCGTATAGATATTGTATTGGTATCGTCTAATTCAAATGTTCATGGGGAGATGGAAATAAAGGTGAGTGGCCAATGAGGCATAACAAACACCAACAACATCAACACCATCACACCACCACCACCAAACAACAACAACAACAATAATATAATAATAATAATAATAATAATAATAATAATAATTTGCCTTCCCGGCTGATCACAGAGTGAAAATGAAAGAAAACGAAAAGATCGATAAATACTTAGACCTTGCCAGAGAACTTAGAAAACTGTGGAACATGAGGGTGAAGGTCGTGTCGATTGTGATTGGGGCCCTTGAACAATCCCCAAGGGGTTGGAAAGAAGTCTGGATGAATTAAAAATCAGAGGAAGAATCGAGACCATCCAGACTACAGCATTATTGAGATCGGCTTGAATACTCAGAAAGAGTCCTGGAAACCTGAGGAGACTTGCTGTCACTCAGCCTTCAGTGAACCATCGGCTAAGACGAGTGTGATAAACTTGAATGGAGTGAAATAAATAACTTTTTCAGAACTTTTTTTTATATCTATCTATCTATCTATCTATCTACTATTCTTTTTATATTTATCTATCTATCTATCACTATCTATCACTATCTATCCCTTCATATATATCTCTTCTTTTCTATCTGTGTGATTTATATCTATCCCAGTCAGTTTCGTATTCTATCTATCTATTTATCTATCTATCTCAGTCTTCAGATCTATCTATATATCTTCTATATATCAATCTATCTGTCCGTCTATCTATCTCAGTCTGTCCACATCTATCTATCTATCTATCTGTCTGTCTGTTCTGTTTATATCTATTCTATCTATCTATCTATCTATCGATCGATCGATCTTTTTTATCTTTATCTGATCACTGATCTGTTCATTCTATCTGTTTCATATATATATATTATATATATATTATATATATAATATATATATATATATATCTTTTTCTGTCAATCTCAGTTGTTTATACCTATCTATCTATCTATCTATCAAAACTGGGTCAGCAAATCTTTTTGCAATGAATGACGCAAGTTTTTAACAAAAATATTATGTTCAGTTTGGTTTGTTTATTTTACGACATGCCAAACCTAGTTGAGTTATTTTATATCGAAGACAATTTGTTGTATTCAGGCTTTATGGGTAATCAAACTTTTTTAGTCATTTTTTAACACATTTTTTTAAACTCATTTTTTAATGAATGGACCCTAAAAATGGGATTAAAAATGTGTAACGAATTAGTAAGTCGTGCATTCGATTCTCATAGCGTATACCATACACCCTTGTGTAAATTAATTAAAACAAAACGAATAATTCCATTATTATTACACTATCGGCGATATTACAGTAAAGCTGGCCAGTGTGTTTGTACATTAGGGTAGGTCGATTTTTCACTTTTTTGAAATATCAAATTGTCTTTCTATGCGAAAGTTATGTGTTAGTATACTGAATACTGATATCGAAAATTAGATTTTTTATTTGCACTATCGTTTGAGGAAATAGCATCAAAGATCGTCTACTAAAATGCACTAAAAATCCTCGTTTTCGCAAAATCTAGCATTTACAAAACGAGGATTTTTAGTGCATTTTAGATTAAAGAGCATAGTCTGACCTGATATTTACTCACGGGCTGGGGGGGGGAATAGGTGGATGCATACCTGTGCGTAGGACATTAGCCATATGACATGCAAATAGCCTCGTCCAATATTTGAACTCGGATCGCCAAGTCTATTTCCCATGTAGTAGATGAACATATATATATATATATACATATAATACTGCATTTTGGCACAACGTTCCAGTAAAAGCTGAAACAGTGACAATCCCACACTATAGAATATATATATATATATATATATATATATATATATATATATATATCATCGTGGGAAACGGACTGGGTGACCCAAGTTCAAAATCTTGGACTATATATATATATATATATATATATATATATATGCTAAAAATGTTTA
>CM042165.1:86887807-86890307 GCA_023376005.1 Doryteuthis pealeii
TGTGTCTGTGTGTGTGTGTGTGTGTGCGGCACATACAAAAACCATTTCCAACACACCTCCTCCTCCTCCCCCTCTCCTCCTCCTCCCCTCCCGACCACCACCCACACCGTGTGCACGCGCACTCACTCGCGCTTTGCCAAACACAAAAGCATTAAGGCACGCACAAAGTGCCAAGCCGTAGAATCCTGTCAGATGGAGGCAAGTTTGATTTTTTCAGTCTTCACACAACAATAACGCAACATAAAGCGACTGGACTTAAAGGTCACTGGCAGGTCAGATACGATTCAGCTCCACACACCCCACACCTTCCCCCTCCTCCCCCCACATACACCCCCCCTCACTCACATAAGCACCCACACCTCCCGGCTCAAAGTGAAACCTGAACTGCACTCTGAAGCCGGTCACCTCCACACCTCCCATCAACATCGTTGATCCCCTTTTTTTTTGACAATCAAAAACCCCTCCCCATACACATCAATTCGCTTAATTTTCTAATAAATCCTTCCCAGAGGGCTTTGCTCGAGATCTGAATAATTTTTCCTTTTTTTTTTTTTTTTTTGTACTTTCGATTTTTAATCTGTTGAAAGAGTTGGTGTCGATGGTGGTGTGAAGGGTTGGGTCGGGAAGAAAAAAAAACTCTCATCTTCATGTTATTATTTTCCGTCCATATATATATATTTCTCATACTGTCGTGTAGAAAAGTCACTATAAGAGGAATAGAAACCTACTTCTAAACAAAACGAAAAAAAAGAAAGTCCGGTTGGTGTACGAGTTACGATGCTCGCCTGTCAGCTTGACAGTCGGGTTTCGAATCATGCACAAGGCAGTCTTTCTATCCATAGCTCTGCTGATGAGGCCTAATAGGCCGAAATGTACATACAGAGATTGATTTTCTCGATTTGTTTAGCCTTACATTTAAATAGGTATGCCACCTAATTAATTAATTATTAATTAACTAATTTTCAAAATAGGTACGACTTCAATTAAGCATATATTCTCCAAAAATTGTCAGCTAAAAAAAGCCATATCATAAACACATCGCTTGTGTGTATTTACTTCTCATATATATATATATATATATATATATATATATATATATATATAAAGTCTCTCTCTCTCTCTCTCTCTCTCTCTCTCTCTCTCTCTCTCTCTCAATAGATATATCCGATTTAGCTCAGTCGGAAGAGCGTCAGCCTAGAAACCAAAAGGTTCGATACCGGCCCTCACCAACTCAGCGTATGAGTAGCACAGAGATCTGTATTCATTCGTATTTATTCAGTCACTTCTTTTTATCGACCGTAAAAATTGTGATTCGCTCGATTTTTTGTCTTCTCTTTAAAGTCAATCCCTCTTCAAACACACACACACACACACATCTCTCTCTCTATATATATATACACATACAATGCATAAACTATATTATAGTTTATGCATTCAAAAATATATATAACCTACTTAAGTTTCATTAAAAAGGATCATCAGGGTTAATTGTAATAAATTAATCAAGAAATTGATTAATTACAGACAATTGCGGAAGTGAATAATACAATTATTATAATATTGTCGATGTTGTGATTAACTAGATATTCTATTTCCCGGTGGAGAGGTTTCCCATCTGGAACCTCTGGGATAAACCTTCCATTCCTCTCCCCCCAGGTTTACACTTTTAGGGTCCCATCTATGGTCAAATAGATATGTTTGTAATAATATTTATTTAGAATGATTTAGGATTTCATTATTACATTGACTCTTAAAACATTCATATTTTAACGTCGACAGGTGTTGTATACTCATCATTGTCCTCATGGGTGTGGCATGGTAAGAGACAACAATTGCAGTCGGGTAGCTCTCATATGATTTCATGTGATTGACCAAGTCCGCCTTTGACAACAGGGCCCGGTCACACTCCTCACAGATCCACACAATACATATATATATATATATATATATATATATATATATATATATCCCGGTTTTCCATATCTATCTATCAATTTATCTATGTATCTTTCCTTGTGTCTCTTTATAACTCTCTTTCTATATTCTCTTCTCTCTCTCTCTCTCTCTCTCTCTCTCTCTCTCTCTCTCTCTCTTTATTTATATTTACCTGATGTAGCAATTGCTATAAAACACAGCCAACCTAAGTATTTACCTCTTGTAAATGAATGTACTTCTGTGTCTTATAAAATTCGGGATGATATTTGTTGAAAATTCTGATCGGAAACTTACTCTATGTCTCAAATGCCACCCCACCACCACCACCAAGAGATATTCTAAACTGCAAGTGGTATGGAGGCTCCAGAATCCGGGCAAAATCCACGTGGTGACAAGTTCTCTTATTATTATCAATTAACACTAGATCTGGTTTCCCAGCCGGGATTATTGTTATTGCATTGGTGTGTCCATGTGTAGTAGTGCATAGGACAACATCACTTATGACTTCGCCCTTGCTTCTCCAGCTGTGTTCAGTGTGTCTTGTTTGTCTTACTCAGATAGTTTG
>CM042165.1:86895307-86906657 GCA_023376005.1 Doryteuthis pealeii
ATTACATTCCTATAAAACTTTATATATATATATGTATATATATATATGTGTGTGTGTGTGTGTGTGTGTGTGTGTTGTGTTTGGTTTGGAAATGATTGCTGTGATATATATATATATATATATATATATATATATATATATATATATATTACCGCAAACATTTCCTAAGCGGAACATTCTGGACAAGGACCGAATTTGAAAATTCTGTATTTTTCCACCATCATCATCATCATCATCATCATCATTATTATCATTATGTCGCACTGTCAGCAAGGATCTCTCTCTCTCTCTCTCTTTATATATATATATATATATATATTTAAACGTTCCTATCAGCCATCGCCTCTGACAGGTCTTCCACGCTGCATCTTATCGTTGTAAGTTTTTGCTGGTCGGTCTATTCTAGTGTGTAGGCGTCCACTGAGAAACGTCACTTATGAGTTCGTCCTTGCTTCTCCAATAGTGTCCAGCATGTCTTGTTTGTCTAACTTGGATGGTTTTCGTTATAGGAGGCAGGTGACCGTACAGCTACTTTTTATGAGATGCTGCTACCAAGATTTGTTCAAGACAGTGCGCAATATCTGCGTGTAGCTCCCATTTAAGTCTTCTTCCAAGCGCTCTTTAGGTGGTGCAGCTGTATAATAACACTCGCTTTATCTTTTTAGTAAGATCAGATTTCCATGTGATGAATAATTTGTCTGTAGTAGTCCATGCTTTTCCTATGCGTGCATGGGCATCGCTTTCTGTAGATGAGATATTACTACCTAGGTATGTGAACTAGTCTAAAAGCCTTTAATTGGTAATCCACCCTGTCGGCTGGGGCGTTAGAATGCACCGACTGCACCTCTGTAGAGGGGTAAGACTCCCCCAATGGGGCTACCTGTTGGCCGTGGGTGGCGACCCGTGATGCTTAAGGATAGAGCCCAGGTGGATGAGCAGTTCATGACATGCAATACTCCATTTTGGCCCTATCTTGGGCTACATGTCCTGGGAATTACGTTAAACTCTATCTGATGGTGAGGTTCCAGTTTTGGAGGTTTGGGGAATGTGGAGCACCCCTTCATCACCATTGCTCCCTGGTCCACTCTGACCCGGAGTGGTAGTACCTGTTAGGGTCCCATCTATAGGTTAAATAGAAAAATGTATTTATAAATAAATTGTATTATCCATTGAGAATTGATTTATTTTAAAACTTTATCGGCATTAAATGACCCACTGAGGTTGATATGCCGTAAAACAAAACAAACCAAACCATTTAATTGGTAATCTATACATATATAAATGGCAATTGTGTGCATGTATGTATGTGTGTATGTCAAAAAATTTTGAAGATTTGAATTACATTCGTGAAAATACTTTTTTTAAAAATTTGAATGATAACAGAATGGAATCTTTTTTTTTTTTGCCTTTAATATTTTAAATAGGAGACACTTTTTTTTTTCAGAGTGTCTGTGTACATTTTTTTTCTGACGCCCCCACCGGGCCGGATGAACACAATGTCTTTTTTTAGGTAGGGATTTTAATGGGGCATCGTGTGAGGAGCCAACTCACGATTTAGTAATAATGGATCTGCGAGACTAACTTTTGTCCCCCACTGCCTCTTCTACCCCGGCGACGCACAGTAGCCGCTTCTAGTGTATAGGAATGCAGATGAATCCTGATCCCCACCATTAATTCCTCTCAATTTTTTACGCGCGTAAAACAAATTCTTTCTGAAGAGATTAAGAAAATCAACGACACTTTCTGCCTTTCGGATCGTCCATCACTCAAAAGACGTTGACAGTTTTATTGCATAGATTAAATCACTGGTAGAAATCATACCATTAGAGCAACTACAAAACCCTAAAAAAACAGAACAACGAACAACACCTAGCATATGTCTCAATATATAACACTTAGAATATCTCTCAACATATAACAAAAACAACCCGGAACTTTTCACAAATATACTACGCCAACTCGAAAACAATGAAAAAATTAAAAACATATTAAATACAACAAAAATAACTAAGAGCAAAAGACAATCAAAAAATCTAAAACAATTATTAACCTCATCCAAATTTGGGATACACACTGAACAGGGTGTCTCAAAATGCGGAAACAAAAGATGTGGAATATATAACATAATCATAGAAGGAACAACCTATATATTCAAAAACCCTCACACAATATTCATCTTGACTGCACCTCAAAAAATGTAATTTACATAATAGAATGCACAAATTGCAAAAAATATACATTGGATGCACATCATTACTAAATAAAAGAATTTCAACACACAAAAGGAACATTAGATTAGCTAACAATAGAAACTTCTATGTATCGAAGCATATCTTTGAATGTAATCAGGGTGATTTTAAGGTGCGATACGAGTTCAATTCTTAGGCAGAGTTTAACAAGCTTGAATTTAGAGTTTTCTATCTCCTAGACTGGTTGCCTAACCAGAGTTAAAGAGTCCAGCCTGACCTACTATTTACCAATAACTTTAGCGAGAATGGTTGGATTCATACCTTTTACAAGGGTATTAGTACTATACAAAATACAAACAGCCTTGTCCGGGATTTGATTGTCCACCACTCCAAAGACGTAGACAATTTTATAGCATAGATTAAATCACAGGCAGAAAAATGTGTGCCTGTCGTATTTACTCAATTCCCCACTCTGTACGAGTAGGATGTGGTGCGAGGTCATTTTTTAGGCAGAGTTTAAACGATTTTAATTCAATTTTTTTCTTTTCCTAGACCGGCTCCCATACCAAAATCAAATATCTCAGTCTGCCCTACTATTTGTCCATTGTATCCCAAAACAGTAACACACACACACACACACACACACACACAAATATATATATAATAATAATAATAATTATTATTATTATTATTATTATTATTGTGTACAATACATTCAAGGTGCAATTGTAACCATTGGTTTCCAAGCAGCATGTTAACCACTTTTCTTCAAGATAACGCGCCTGTTAAGAAATGCAGTGAATAAAGAACAACAGCTCTTACACACGTAATCGAGCACTTTATTTTCAATTCTTCTATGTTAAAAAGGACTACCGATATATATGCAGTAAGCAAAAACTAATAGTAAAGATATATTAATATCCGTAATATAATATATTATTGATTGTAAACCTGCTCTGCTATTTTAGCATTGAGCACCTTTATATGCCAATACTTTGCTCATTCATTCTCTATTACATATTCATTCATTCTCTATTATATATATATATATATATATATATATATATATATATATATATATATAGCCATACACAGGCATCGTGTTTCAACGTATCATGTCTCTTCAATGTGCTTAGACGTTTGCTGGCTACCTCTAGTCGGGACGGAAACCCGATCGATTTATCATTAGTCAGGCTTCTTAATCTTTCGGCTATCATCAGCACCTACAAACTGGGACGAGAATTTTAAGTGATAAATACATACATATGTATCTATGTAAAAGCCGCCAGAGAGTGCTCCATCCGTTTACACACACAAACACACACACACACACACACACATAAGCAAGTTTGAATTTAGAGTTTTCTCTCTTCTAGACTTTCTTACACCTGTCATATTGGAGAGAACATGGAGGATTGGAAATGTTAGACATGTGGTCTAGTTTTGCTTTCTAAGGCTGGATATGTCAATCATAGGAAATCTCACCAGGGTCAATTCATGCAAATTCCAGGAACAAACAATGTGTTTTGTGCTATCTGTGGCAAGGTCTGTAATTCGGCTTCTGGTCTTAAGAGACATATTGTGGTGCATAAGATTCAACGGGAAGGATGTCCTTCCTATGTTACATTTGCATCAAACTTTGTGAATCTGCAGCGGGTTTGATGAGTCTTTTGAGGGATCATGAGAGAAAAATTTCTGGTAGTGGAGTTATGGGATTATGAGGGACGGCAATGATCTGTAAAGATTATGTTATTGCTATATATATATAGGTTAAAGAGCTCAGTCTGCCCTACTATTTACCAATAGTTGGATTCATACCTTTCCCAAGGTTATGAGCGATATGTGAAATGTTAACCGCCTTTACAATAGCTCTTAAGTGAATATATGAAACGTTGCAATAATCAAATTATCATACTGTGGTATAGCCACAGGTCCTTCTAGTATATTTCAATGTTTTAACAATGCAAGAGAGTTGGTAGATGGTGTAAGATGGGTGATTCTGTTATAGTGTAAGAAACAGTGAGACAGATCCTTAAAAAAACAGTCAGAATACGTATTATAACTACTAGTAGAAAATAAAAAACACCCTCCGGGAGATGTAAAAATAGATTTTTAAAACATATTGCCTGAGGGGTGGGAGTAAAAAATTCAATGTCAGTGAGTTTGTACCCTAAGAAAGTAAAATCATCAAATTCATTAAAGGATTAAAAAATGAAACAATTTGAAATGTAAACTTTGAATATGTATTAAAATAAAACAAACTACATATAAATATAAAATACCAGTCAAGTATTTATTAAAATGAGGACTGTCTAATGTTGCATGTTCACATTTTGAGTATATTCATTCTATGTTATGACGATTTTGGGTAATGTGACGTAAGCAGTGACGTAATTTTTGTTACAGACAAAAACCGGAAGTGAATCTCCATTATTAATAGACAGATTGTAAAACTTTTCATGCAGACTTTTTTTTGTTGTTTTTTAATGAATAATAATATTTTGAATCAAGTTTTTTTTGTGTCAGACTTTACTCACGAACTTTGCCAGACATACCCCCCCCCTAAATTGCGAAAAAAATGTCCGTGAACTCAGGTTAACGATGACCCATCTAGATGTCCATTGACTTTCGATTTTGTAATAACAAATCTGATCTTCAGCAGAACAACGACCAGGTCACGTTGACTTTACCGGTCATGTTGATTTAACTTGGCTACAGGACTTGACTATATGACCAGGTCATGTTGACTTAAGTAACCTACAATTAAGGATGGAGGGACAGCCTACACACACATACGTACACACACACACACACACACATACACACACACACACACACACACATATATATATATAGTTGTAGAAAAGTTATTCACTCTATCATGGTGTATTCGGTGTTTAAAGTACACCTTCCTCAGGAGAACCCTCAATATAGATATATCCAATCCCTCCACCACGAATGGGATTGGGCACAAAGTCATTGTTTAAGCGGAAAACCGCTGGGTTTTAATTAAGAGTTTTCCTTCTCGTAGTTGTGTTGCCTTACCAAGATTAAAGAGTCCAGTATACTCTAATGATTAACCATAGCACGGGGGGTGGCGAAACAGAATTTGAAATCGGGTCGCTGATTCCATAAGCTACGACGATATATATATATATATATATTATATATATATATATATATATATATATATTAAAAATTTTGTTTTGGGATGAAACAAAGAAATCACAGTGCTCAACCACAAATTTGTAGGAGCTTTATTTATTTATTTGTTGAATTTTTTAAATATAAAAGTTTTTCATAAGCAACTACCCAGGTTTCAGGCTATTTCGCCATCGTCAGGTTGAATGTTTTCAAATAAGCACCAGAAGATTTAGCAACCTGACGATGGGGAAATAACCTGAAACCTGGGTAGTTGCTTATGAAAAACTTTTATATTTAAAAAATTCAACAAATAATAAATATATATATATATATATATATATATATATATATTATATATATATTCCCCTCATACACAACATTGCATTTTTTTCTCTCCATTCCGTCTGACATACCTTGAGAAAGGGTGAATGTTCACCCGAAATATCGAAATAGATTAAGGAAAAAACTTTATATTTGCTTCATTGTAATGATTTATTTCAACTGCGTAATCACAGCATCTTCAGACATTTTACTCATGTCTGAAGATGATGTGATTACACAATTGAAATAAATTATTACAATGGAGCAAATTTAAAGTTTTTTACCTTAATTTATTCTCTCTCTCTCTCTCTCTCTCTCTCTCTCTCTCTCTCTCTCTCTCTCTTTATATATATATATATATATATGTGTGTGTGTGTGTGTGTGTGTGTGTGTGGATAGATAGATAGATAGATAGATATGTCAAAGTTATAAAGAATAAAGGTACTGGGTTTTTTAAGCATGAGAGAATGTAGCAGCTAATAATTCGAATTAATTAATAGTATATTACTATAATATAATACTAAAGAAATACAGTTGACTTACCAATTTCGTCTGGACCAATTGTGCGAAATCACAGTAAGCAAATTCGAACGCCAATCACGCTATACGTTCACGTTCGGACTAATACACTTGGGAAAGGTGTGAATCCTCCTCACACTCCAGCTATGGGTTAAATAGTACCACTGTTGCTCTTCTAAAAGGATGGCTAGGGAATTAAATAACCCGTAAAATTTGATAATCTACTAAACAAAGAAACAAAACATATTTTTAAGAATTTTCAAAACTAGTTTTGGTTTGGCCTATTGTTGGTATCAACCTGGCGGGTTTTACAAATATGAATAGATAGATAGATAGACTGATAGCCAGAGAAAGAGAGGGGGACAGGCTGAGATAAATGTAGGTAAATAGATATGAATAGATAAATAGATAAATAGATAGACAGCCAGTCAGAGAGAGAGAGAGGGAGACAGGCAGAGATAGATGATGTAGGTAAATAGATATGAACAGACGAATAGATAGATAGATAGATAGATAGATAGATAGATATGAACAGTGATAGATAGATAGATAGATAGATAGATAGATGGATATGAACAGAATGAGATAGATACAGATAGATAGATAGATATGAACAGAATGAGATTGATAGATAGATAGATAGATATGAACAGTGATAGATAGATATGAAAAAGTGAGATAGATAGAAAAAGAATGTGTATGTGTGTGTCGTGTTGTGTGTGTGTGTGTGTGTGAGAGAAGAGAGAGAGAGAGAGAGAGAGAGAGAGAGAGAAGACTGGCTGAGAGTGAAAAATATAAACAGCGAGATAGATAGAATAGGTGAAGATAGATGATAATAAAACAAACTGAGATAGATAGATAGATAGATAGATAGATTAATAAACAAACTGAGATAGATAGATAGATAGATAGCTTTGTTTGTAGTTTTCATTCAGGAACCAAACTAACATGACATATTTTGTCGATTACTAAGCAACGGCCACTATTAATTATCATTCATTGTGAACAATTTATAAGGTCAAGTATTTAATATAAGATAATAAATTATAGTTTATAAGCGGGATGTATGATTTTTTTCTATGATAGTCAAAGTAAATCCCACGGTTTATTTATGCTTGTAGCGTCTTGGGGCTTAGCAAAGAAGATTGGTCCAAGTGGTGGCGGGAGCGGAGTTTGTAATCATATATATATATATATATATATATATATATTATATATATATATATATGTATATATAACAAATACAAAGTGATCAATACGTTAGTAGAGCAAATTTATTACAATATAGATACAAGTGATAACCTACTCGAGTTTTACCATAAGGATCTTCAGGGTTAAATTTCACTGAATTAATCGAGATACGATTAATTGCAGTCGACTACACGTGTGTCGACTGCAATTAATCAGTATCTCGAATAATTCAGTGGATTTAACCTTGAAGATCCTTATTGTGAAACTCGAGTAGGTTGTCACTTGTACCTATATTGTAATATATATATATATATATATATAATATATATATATATATTATACCAACCCCTCCGGACGAGCAGGATGTGACACAAGATCAATTATTAAGGGGAGTTTAACAGGTTGAATTCAGGGTTTCCTTCTCCTAGACTGGTTTACCTAGCCATGATTAAAGAGCCCAGTCTACCCTGCTATTTACCCATAGCTGGAGGGAGAATTGGATTCATACCTTTCCAAGGGTACTAGCGCCATGCAGGTTGACGAGTCCATTTCTTACGACTCTAACTATTAGACCACGCGCCTTGTAATCGTGTATGACCTGTGGATATACCATAGTAAAGTAAAAGTAAAGTCGTAGGGGTGGCCTAAATTCGGTATTAGCCAATCATCGTGGGAGTCTATCCCCTTTTCACTAGCTCTATACCAAGAAGGTTGTTTTAGCGTCTGAGGTGGAGCATCACACCTACCATCAGCTCCTTACTTTACCACACAGAATTGGCGAGGACCGGTATCGAACTAGGAACTTTGTGGTTTCTAGCCGAACGCTCTACCGACTGAGCTAACCCGGCACATGTAGTGTAATTTAATTATTGCAACGTTTGATATGTTTACTTAAGAGCTATTGCCAAATAGTTCAATATGTAAAAAGTATTAATGAGAGATCCACGGCTAGGTCAGCGAAAGTTGAACTGCAGTCAATAACTTTTACAACGGTTAATGGTAATTTTCCATTAACCATAGCGTTATTTAAATCTTAGTACACTTACAATCATAATTCGTAGGTAAACCGCGAATTATGTAACATTATTATTGCCCAGTGCCCGAGGCGCGCCAACAGAGGAATGCCGACGGTTCTATGCATTTTTTTTTCACACAGGCCATTACATAAGATCTTGTGTTAATCCGACCTGGTCAGGAAAATAAATACCAGATTCTTACCCAGAAATCTGTCCTGCCACTAATTACTGGAGCATTAGGAATCACCTTATGATACTGGGAAAGGTGTTGAAGAATTAAAGCACCTTGCTGCCACTTGATCCCTTGTGAAAGCTATCAGACATCTGGCGTGAACTTTCAAATGGCTGACCAACGATATCGAAAGTAAAAAGGTTTGATGCCTTAGTATTTAGCTTCAGGTTGTCTTCGTAAGCCTCGAAGAGATTAGTATCCCTTCGTAATCCGCCAAATCCATCCTAATCTCTGAGGTCTTGTGTCAATTTCAGTAACTAACAGCTGGTAAACTTTTATATAAATTAAACAATACCAAAAACCTGACCAATTGACTTGCTGACCTTATAGGCCTATTGTTACTCTCCTATGACCATGCTCCTTACTCTCCTTTACGATAGGGAACAGGAAGTGAAAGGTCTAACCTAATAGATATAGATAGATATGAAAAGACTGAGATAAATAGAGAGAGAGGGGGATGTGAAAAGACTGGGATAGATAGATAGATAGATTGATAGATAGATAGATAGATAGATAGATGTTATTAGTACGTTTAAAATCCTGCGATGTGTTTTATATATTACTGAGAAATAAAGGTTTACATGATATATGGTGTAGTTAATTTGCATACTGGTTTTCACAAAATCGGGTTTGATAAATAATTACTTGGTGTTATTTATATCTAATATTATTGTTTTATGCACCAATGTATTAAGATCAATCCTATGAGTGATTTTATTTCGAAACCGATTAAATTTGATTAGAATAAGTGTAATCGTTTTATATGCGTTCTTATTTAATTTCGTTAGTCTTTCTAATTTGAAATATTTCATTATGTTAAAACTTAAATACTTACGCCCGGAGGACACATGTTGTTTCTAGTAACAATAAAAATGAGACCAACAGTCCGATAAATTGAAATAGTACAAATTATCAAGCCTCATCTAAATAAAATTAAAACAAATAATTTTCGTATTTGGTAACGTTGTTTTCATATTTGATGTGAGGAGTGTATTACGACCTTGTAAGCTGTGTTTAGCTCAGTCGGTAGAGCGTCCGTCTGGTTCGTCAACTCAGCGTATGAGTAGCACAGTAGATCTGTGCGGTAAAGTAAAGAGCTCATGGTAGGTGTAGCGCTCCATCTCAGATGCAAAAACAATCTCCTTGGTCTAGCGCTGGTGAAAAGGGGATAGACTTCCTCGACTTTCTAAGCTGTGTAGACGAACCAGACGGACGCTCTACCGACTGAGCTAAACACAGCTTACAAGGTCGTAATACACTCCTCACATCAAATATGAAAACAACGTTACCAAATACGAAAATTATTTGTTTTAATTTTATTTAGATGAGGCTTGATTTGTACTATTTCAATTTATCGGACTGTTGGTCTCATTTTTATTGTTACTAGAACAACATGTGTCCTCCGGCGTAAGTATTTAAGTTTTAACATAATGAAATATTTCAAATTAGAAAGACTAACGAAATTAAATAAGAACGCATATAAAACGATTACACTTATTCTAATCAAATTTAATCGGTTTCGAAATAAAATCACTCATAGGATTGATCTTAATACATTGGTGCATAAAACAATAATATTAGATATAAATAACACCAAGTAATTATTTATCAAACCCGATTTTGTGAAAACCAGTATGCAAATTAACTACACCATATATCATGTAAACTTTATTTCTCAGTAATATATAAAACAATCGCAGGATTTTAAACGTACTAATAACATCTATCTATCTATCTATCTATCTATCAATCTATCTATCTATCTATCCCAGTCTTTTCACATCCCCCTCTCTCTCTATTTATCTCAGTCTTTTCATATCTATCTATATCTATTAGGTTAGACCTTTCACTTCCTGTTCCCTATCGTAAAGGAGAGTAAGGAGCATGGTCATAGGAGAGTAACAATAGGCCTATAAGGTCAGCAAGTCAATTGGTCAGGTTTTTGGTATTGTTTAATTTATATAAAAGTTTACCAGCTGTTAGTTACTGAAATTGACACAAGACCTCAGAGATTAGGATGGATTTGGCGGATTACGAAGGGATACTAATCTCTTCGAGGCTTACGAAGACAACCTGAAGCTAAATACTAAGGCATCAAACCTTTTTACTTTCGATATCGTTGGTCAGCCATTTGAAAGTTCACGCCAGATGTCTGATAGCTTTCACAAGGGATCAAGTGGCAGCAAGGTGCTTTAATTCTTCAACACCTTTCCCAGTATCATAAGGTGATTCCTAATGCTCCAGTAATTAGTGGCAGGACAGATTTCTGGGGTAAGAATCTGGTATTTATTTTCCTGACCAGGTCGGATTAACACAAGATCTTATGTAATGGCCTGTGTGAAAAAAAATGCATAGAACCGTCGGCATTCCTCTGTTGGCGCGCCTCGGGCACTGGGCAATAATAATGTTACATAATTCGCGGTTTACCTACGAATTATGATTGTAAGTGTACTAAGATTTAAATAACGCTATGGTTAATGGAAAATTACCATTAACCGTTGTAAAAGTTATTGACTGCAGTTCAACTTTCGCTGACCTAGCCGTGGATCTCTCATTAATACTTTTACATATTGAACTATTTGGCAATAGCTCTTAAGTAAACATATCAAACGTTGCAATAATTAAATTACACTACATGTGCCGGGTTAGCTCAGTCGGTAGAGCGTTCGGCTAGAAACCACAAAGTTCCTAGTTCGATACCGGTCCTCGCCAATTCTGTGTGGTAAGTAAGGAGGCTG
>CM042165.1:86906757-86919257 GCA_023376005.1 Doryteuthis pealeii
GAGCAGACTTACATCGCGAAATGCTCACCACGGTACCCACTCTGATATGTTCAGCGGAAGGTATAGGCGCCACACATGGATTAAATAGGTATGCCGCCTAATTAATTGACTATTAAATTAACTAATTTCAAAAATAAGGTAGACGATCATTAAAGCACTATTCTCACCATTAATATGGTCAGATAAAAAAGCCAATCATAAACACATTTTGCTTGTGTATTTACTCTCATATATATATATTATATATAATATATATATATAATAAAGTATTGTCTCTCTCTCCTTCTCTGTCTCTCTCTCTCTCTCTCTTCAATAGATATTATCCGATTTACCTCAGTCGGAATAAGCAGTCAGCCTAGAACAAGGTTCGAATAGCCGGTCCCTCGCCAACTCAGCGTATGAAGTAGCACGAGTAGATCTGTATTTATTCCAGCATCACTTCTTTTTATCGACCGTAAAAAAAATTGTGATTCGCTCCGATTTTTTGTCTTCTCCCTTAAAGTCATCCCTCTTCAAACACAGCACACACACACACATTCTCTTCTCTATTATATACAACATAAATGCATAAACTATATATAGTTTATGCATTCAAAAATATAATATAACTACTTAAGTTTCAATAAAAGGATCAATCAGGGTTTAATTGTAAAATTAATCAAGAAAATTGATAATTACAGACAATTGCGGAAAGTGATAATCACAATTAGTATAAATATTGTCGATGTTGTGACCTTTGAACTAGATATTCTTTCCCGGTAGGAGAGAGGTTCCCATCTGAACCTCTGGGATAAAAACCTTCCATTCCTCTCCCCCCAGGTTACCTTTTAGGGTCCCATCTATGGCAAATAGATAGGTTTGTAATAATATTTATTTAGAAATGATTTAGTATTTCATTATTACATTGACTCTTAAAACATTCATACTTTAACGTCGACAGGTGTTGTATACTCATCATTGTCCTCATGTTGGGGATCATGTTGGCTCTTAGAGTATGGCATGGTAAGAGACAACAGTTGCAGTCAGGTAGCTCTCATGGATTTCATGGGATTGACCAAGCCCGCCTTTGACAATAGGGCCCGGTCACACTCCTCACAGATCCACACAATACACACACACACACACACACACACACACACACACACATATATATATTAATTTCTATATATATATTTATATATATAATATTTGTATGTATGTATGTATATTCCCGGTTTTCCATATCTATCTATCAATTTATCTATGTATCTTTCCTTGTCTCTCTTTATAACTCTTTCTCTCTATCTATCTATCTATCTATCTATCTATCTATATATATATATATTATAATATATATATATATCCCAATCTCTACCTTTTTTTATATATACCTGATGTAGCAATTGCTATAAAACACAGCCAACCTAAGTATTTACCTCTTGTAAATGAATGTACTTTTGTGTCTTATAAAATTCGGGATGATACTTTTTGAAAATTCTGATCGGAAACTTACTCTATGTCTCAAATGCCACACACACACCCCACCACCACCAAGAGATATTCTGGGTATGACACTAAACAGCAAGTGGTATGGAGGCTCCAGAATACGGGGAAAATCCACGTGGTGACAAGTTCTCTTATTATTATCAATTAACACTAGATCTGGTTTCCCAGCCGAGATTATTGTTATTGCATTGGTGTGTCCATGTGTAGTAGTGCATAGGACAACATCACTTATGACTTCGCCCTTGCTTCTCCAGCTGTGTTCAGTATGTCTTGTTTGTCTTACTCAGATAGTTTGTGTGATAGGGAATAAGTGGTCACACACTCGCTTATTTTATCGTAATATTTATTTAAAGTTATCTTATAGAGATTTACGAGAGAATCATTTACAAACAAGAAATAGTCACATAATCTTCTTCTACATTAAATTTTCTGTTTTATTATCCGGTAAAAATACGTCTATTTTGATTATTGGCTGTCGTCAAAGTTGGTTTTTGACGCCCCACAAAAGAAAAAACCTTAAATATTTGAATTAATTTTAATATAACTGTTAGAACGTTGGTTTTATGAGAAAGAAAACATATTCATTTGAATTTTGAGCGAAAATTACTTTTCATATATATTAATAAAAAATATAAGATTTCGAAGATCTGTTTACATTTTCTCATGAAAGAGCGTTAAAGAATTGTTAAAGACACGCATTATATTTTTAATAGAGTTTGCTATATTTATGAAGTCAATAGTACTCAATACCTATGATAGAGAATGTATATATACATATATAGAGAGGGGGAGTGAGAGAGAGTGAATGAAAGAGAGAGAGAGAGAGAGGAAGTGAAAGAGAGAGTGAGTGAAAGAGAAAGAGAGAGAGTGAACAAGTGAGAGAGTGAAAGAGCGTGTGTGTGAGAGAGAGAGAGTGTGTGTGTAAGAGTGAGTGAGAGAGAGACAGAGTAAGAGTGAGAGAGAGTGAGTGAAAGATAGAGAGGGTATGTAAGAGTGAGTGAGAGAGAGAGACAGTGTAAGATTGAGAAAGAGTGAGAGAGAGAGAGACAGTGTAAGAGTGAGAGTGAGATAGGGAGAGAGACAGTGTGAGAGAGAGAGTGAGAGAGGGAGAGAGACAGTGTGTGAGAGAGAGAGAGAGAGAGAAAGACAGTGTAAGAGTGAGAGAGAGTGAGAGAGAGAGAGAGAGAGAGAGAGAGAGAGAGAGAGAGAGTTACGATACCCCGTGCTTGTTCCGTTAATCCGTGTTTCACGTGTCATCAAAATTATCCGATTTCCAATCTGGTAATTAGGCTGACACTAGAAACTGGGACAAAAACACTCGGGACCAGAATTGAATATTTCAGGTTTTAAACCGGATCTACGACAATAGCATCGACAATCTATGAACTATATATATATAATTATATTATATATATATTATATATATAAGTGTGTGTGTGTGTATGGTGTGATGGTAAAGTAAAAAAGGCTAAAAATCGGCTATTTTACGACCTCAAAATGGCCGATTTATAACCCTTTTTCTTTACCAAATATATTGCCCTGTTCAGAAATATGAACATGGAGCCCTCAATTTGGACCAGAACAAAAAATACATTCCGTTGTTAAAAAAAGCCCACCATAAGAATCTTTCTAACACCATAAGTTGGCGACCTACTACTAATAAATATATATAATATATATATATATATATATATATATATATAGATATAATAATCTAACGGAGATAAAATCTTCCTAAAGACAGATTTTTTAAAAGTTTGCAGAGCTCAATGTGTGCCCTATTGTCAGAGTCACAGAACAAAAATTATGAAAAATATAAGAAAATATTTATTATAATGTTTGGAGAACTTTAGACACCTAGGCTTCCTGAAATAGGCTATAAAAAAAATCTAAATCTTCTGTTATTTTTTATTACTATAATATATTATAATATATATATAATATTATTATATATAGATATATATATATATAGGAATTTAACATTTTGAAAACAAACATAAAATAAATCTGCTGACAGAAAAACTCTTAGTAGAAGGGTCTCATCACGAGCATATAAGGAATTTTGATAATCTCTTACACTTTTATATATTTACAGCAAACTCTTTTGAGTTTATTTTTGATTAAAATGCTTCTGATTTTTAAAAATAAAATTTATTTTATTTTTGATACAGAAATGCGCATTTTAAAATTCAAGCATTCCAGCGTGTGTTTGTACCCCCATATCTTCCAATGTTTTTTTATCCCTTTTTCCTTCATATGTTTTGCTCGTGATGAAGACCCTTCTACTAAGCGTCGAAACAGATTCTGTCAGCAGATTATAATTACTAATTGTTTTTTCAAAATGTTAAATTCATTCTGTCGGATTAACTTCCATTTATTTACACACACACATTTAGTAGCCGTTCCTCAGTGGAGAACATGCACCGGTTCTCACTATAAAATAGTGAGACACCGAGTGGAAAGGAGCACTGTTCCCGTTAACGACAAGCTAGTCGTACATGTACCATTAATTGTAAAACTTGTCTTATTTTACCCCATCTCGACTTGACTTCTTTTTACTGTTGGGACTAACATCACAACACACACACACACACAACACACATATATATATATATATATATATTATATATATATTCTGTTATATTTTTTACTTGGGTGAGATTTAAATTGTTTTGGCATATATATATATATATATATATATATATATATATATATATATATATATATATATATCTGTGTGTGTGTTCGTGTGTGTGTGTGTGCGTGCGTGTGTGGAGAGAGAGACAGTCAGAGAGAGATATAGAAGCAGATAACCAGAGAGGGAGGGACAAGCGAATGAATGTGATAAAAGCAATTTGCATCATATGGAGTATTTCCCCTTCAGCAATTACCAGGCGCACACATACACAGACACACATACTTAATATATATATATATATATATATTATATATATATATATATATATATATATTGATATTGATATTGATATTGATATTTCTCACTTAAATCTCTTTCTCACCCATCAGGTCGTTGTCTGCCTCTTTTTGTGGGTTCATGTTTTCGCAGAACCCTCATGAAATTATCATCCCCCCCCCTAAAAAACATTTCTTCTGACTCATGACTGATGTCACACATGTTTTCAGTCTCACAGTCTCACTTCATCCACATTAAACAGCTGCTCGACTATTCTGCTTATCGAGATGTCTCGTTTGTTTGCATTAGACTATTTATTCTCAGAGAATATTTTATACATGTTGTTATTTGTCTCTTCATTCACGTTAAGCAATTGCTGAACATTTTAGTTGGTTAAATATAATTGCAATGCATTTTAATAGTAAGACAATTTACAATATATTTTAAAGTAAATTTATTTGCTATTTATTTTAATAGTAAACAATTTACAATAATATTTTTATGTAAATTAGTTTGCAATACATTTAATAGTGAGACAATTTGCAATATATTTTTATGTAAATTTAATTACAATGTATTTTGATAGTAAGGCAATTTTGAATATATATATATATTATATATATATATATATATATATATATATATATAAGTAAAAAAGAAGGAAATTAATCCGACAATATGAGTAAGAAAAGGTGGAATGAAAACATCACACAATGCTGTTAACTTTTAACTTTCCTCTCCGACCCAAACAACTACGGGAGTGAATGAGCTCTGATGATGATTTTTTTGTAAAATCGAAATATTGATCAATATCAGCTATGATTATATTATAAATTGTTTTCTTCTTTAACAGCATTGTGTGATGTTTTCATTCCACCTTTTCTTACTCATATATATATATATATATGAAATAAATATTTTTAGAAAAAACAATTTTGATACTTCTTTATACATTTTTTATACATATTTACATCAAACTCTTTTGAGTTTTCTTTGTGGTTTCTGATTTTTAAAAAATAAAAAAATTTTTTTTTTTTTTTTTTAAACGGAATATGCATTTTCAAAATTAAAAAAAAAAATTCCGGCTCGAACACGATCGTTCGTTTGTACCACTTTTGTTTGTAACGGTTTACTCACACTGTCTTTCTATCACAAACATTTCGCTCTTGATGAAGACCGTTTTAATAAAAGGTCGAAACAGATTTCTGTCAGCGAATTATAACATCATGTGTTGTTTTTTCTAAAAGTATTTATTCATACTGTCGGATTCTTTCCATTCACTTTTTCATATATATATATATATATATATATATATATATATATATATATATATATATATATATAATATATATTCAAGTAAATCTATTTCCCATGCGTTTCGTGTACATTTCCCTCGGGGGGTCGGAGTGAATGCTATTTGTCTGCAATACACTGTTTCTTCTATAATATCATATACATTTTGACATATTGAGGAAATGGACTGGTCGACCCGAGTTCAAATTCTGACTAGATTATTTGCATTTCACATAGTGTGTAATACCATTAGGAAAGGTGTGTATTCAACTACTCTCCATCCAGCTATGGGAAATAGGGTGTTTTTTTTAATTCATTCTTGATGGGTACTCAATTTTTGTAAAACTCGTTTTTGTCAAACTTATTTTTTTTCTATTTAACCCATCGATGGGAACGCAACAGGTACTACCACTCCGGTTCAGAGTCAACCTGGGAGTAATGATGATGAAAAGGTACTTCACATTTCCCAGAGCTCTAGAAATGGAAGTATCATCAGATTTGGTTTAAAATCATACCCAGTACATGAAGACCCTCAGCCGCCGTCTTTTTGCACATAGATGATAAAAAAGGGTTGGGCCTTGTCATAAGGGCAAAATGGGTTGGGATAATCATATAGGTGCTATGGCTTGACGTGATCAGCTGATTGATCGAAGAGGGTCTTTCCGGCCTAAGTGTAATGTTGCAAATGTTATTGTGTAAAATAGTTCAATGGAAAATGAATTTCCGTTATTCCTGTGGTCATGTAGAATAATATATCGGAATATAATACTTACATTCATCATGAACTAAGTGTAAATTTCAGTTATTTCCTTTTTTATACGTATATAATATATATATATATATATATATAATATATATATATATATATATACTGAACAGTACTTTACAGTTTAGTCCCCAACTTTATATATCCGCCGTAAGTCACCATCTCCTTAGCGTTTGAGAGGAGGGAAAACTAAAGAGATATAGCATGTGGTTGAATTATAGCGAGTTAAGCACGTGTCCTTTGAATATAAATGTTCAGTAAAAAAAAGAAATATGAGGAAATGATTGAAACATACTTGTATCTGGATGATTAATGTAAGTATTACATTCCTATAAAACTTTATATATATATGTATATATATATATATATGTGTGTGTGTGTGTGTGTGTGGTTTGGAAATGATTGCTGTGATATATATATATATATAATAATATATATATATATATATATAATATATATATATATATATTATTTACCGCAAACATTTCCTAAGCGGAACATTCTGGACAAGGACCGAATTGAAATTCTGTATTTTTCCACCACCATCATCATCATCATCATCATCATCATCATTATATCATCATGTCGCACTGTCAGCAAGGATCTCTCTCTCTCTCTCTCTCTCTCTCTCTCTCTCTCTCTCTCTCTCTCTCTCTCTCTTTATAATATATATAATATATATAATATTATATTTAAACTTCCTATCAGCCATCGCCTCTGACAGGTCTTCCACGCTGCATCTTATCGTTGTAAGTTTTTTGCTGGTCGGTCTATTCTAGTGTGTAGGCGTCCACTGAGAAACGTCACTTATGAGTTCGTCCTTGCTTCTCCAACAGTGTCCAGCATGTCTTGTTTGTCTAACTTGGATGGTTTTCGTTATAGGAGGCAGGTGACCGTACAGCTACTTTTTATGAGATGCTGCTACCAAGATTTGTCCAAGACAGTGCGCAATATCTGCGTGTAGCTCCCATTTAAGTCTTCTTCCAAGCGCTCTTTAGGTGGTGCAGCTGTATAATAACACTCGCTTTATCTTTTTAGTAAGATCAGATTTCCATATGATGAATAATTTGTCTGTAGTAGTCCAGGTTTTTCCTATGCGTGCATGGGCATCGCTTTCTGTAGATGAGATATTACTACCTAGGTATGTGAACTAGTCTAAAAGCCTTTAATTGGTAATCCACCATGTCGGCTGGGGCGTTAGAATGCACCGACTGCACCTCTGTAGAGGGGTAAGACTCCCCCAATGGGGCTACCTGTTGGCCGTGGGTGGCGACCCGTGATGCTTAAGGATAGAGCCCAGGTGGATGAGCAGTTCATGACATGCAATACTCCACTTTGGTCCTATCTTGGGCTAGACGGGCGGTCGGAGAGGCCCCCTCCAATCAATCGGCTGGTCATGTCAAGCCCTAGCACCTATATGATTTTCCCAACCCTATTGCCCTTATGGCAAGCCCCAACCCCTTTTTATCATATGGGTGCTAGAAGGCGGTGGCTGCGGGTCTACATGTCCTGGGAATTACGTTAAACTCTATCTGATGGTGAGGTTCCAGTTTTGGAGGTTTGGGGAATGTGGAGCACCCCTTCATCACCATTGCTCCCTGGTCCACTCTGACCCGGAGTGGTAGTACCTGTTAGGGTCCAATCTATGGGTTAAATAGAAAAATGTATTTATGAAAAAATTGTATTATCCATTAAGAATTGATTTATTTTAAAACTTTATCGGCATTAAATGACCCACTGAGGTTGATATGCCGTAAAACAAAACAAACCAAACCATTTAATTGGTAATCTATACATATATAAATGGCAATTGTGTGCATGTATGTATGTGTGTATGTCAAAAAAAATTGAAGATTTGAATTACATTCGTGAAAATACTTTTTTTTAAAATTTGAATGATAACAGAATGGAATCTTTTTTTTTTTTTTGCCTTTAATATTTTAAATAGGAGACACTTTTTGTTTCAGAGTGTCTGTGTACATTCTTTTTCTGACGCCCCCACCGGGCCGGATGAACACAATGTCTTTTTTTAGGTAGGGATTTTAATGGGGCATCGTGTGAGGAGCCAACTCACGATTTAGTAATAATGGATCTGCGAGACTAACTTTTGTCCCCCCACTGCCTCTTCTACCCAGGCGACGCAGAGTAGCCGCTTCTAGTGTATAGGAATGCAGATGAATCCTGATCCCCACCATTAATTCCTCTCAATTTTTTACGCGCGTAAAACAAATTCTTTCTGAAGAGATTAAGAAAATCAACGACACTTTCTGCCTTTCGGATCGTCCATCACTCAAAAGACGTTGACAGTTTTATTGCATAGATTAAATCACTGGTAGAAATCATACCATTAGAGCAACTACAAAACCCTAAAAAACAGAACAACGAACAACACCTAGCATATGTCTCAATATAGAACACTTAGAAAATGTCTCAACATATAACAAAAACAACCCGGAACTTTTCACAAATATACTACACCAACTCGAAAACAATGAAAAAATTAAAAACACATCAAATACAACAAAAATAACCAAGAGCAAAACAATAAAAAAATCTAAAACAAATATTAACCTCATCCAAATTTGGGATACACACTGAACAGGGTGTCTCAAAATGCGGAAACAAAAGATGTGGAATATATAACATAATCATAGAAGGAACAACCTATATATTCAAAAACCCTCACACAATATTCAGAATAAATATAAATCTTGACTGAACCTCAAAAAATGTAATTTACATAATAGAATGCACAAATTGCCAAAAAATATACATTGGATGCACATCATTACTAAATAAAAGAATTTCAACACACAAAAGCAACATTAGATTAGCTAACAATAGAAACTTCTATGTATCAAATCATTGAATGTAATCAGGGTGATTTTAAGGTGCGATACGAGTTCAATTCTTAGGCGGAGTTTAACAAGCTTGAATTTAGAGTTTTCTATCCCCTAGACTGGTTGCCTAACCAAAGTTAGAGTCCAGCCTGACCTACTATTTACCAATAACTTTAGCGAGAATAGTTGGATTCAAACCTTTCACAAGGGTATTAGTACTATACGAAATACAAACAGCCTTGTCCGGGATTTGATTGTCCATCACTCCAAAGACGTAGACAATTTTATAGCATAGATTAAATCACAGGCTGAAAAATGTGTGCCTGTCGTATTTACTCAATTCACCACTCTGTACGAGTAGGATGTGGTGCGAGGTCATTTTTTAGGCAGAGTTTAAACGATTTTAATTCAATTTTTTTCTTTTCCTAGACCGGCTCCCATACCAAAATCAAATATCTCAGTCTGCCCTACTATTTGTCATTGTATCCCAAAACAGTAACACACACACACACACACACACACACACACACACACAAATATATATATAATAATAATAATAATAATTATTATTATTATTATTATTATTATTATTATTATAGTGTACAATACATTCAAGGTGCAATTGTAACCATTGGTTTCCAAGCAGCATGTTAACCACTTTTCTTCAAGATAACGCGCCTGTTAAGAAATGCAGTGAATAAAGAACAACAGCTCTTACACACGTAATCGAGCACTTTATTTTCAATTCTCCTATGTTAAAAAGGACTACGGATATATATGCAGTAAGCAAAAACTAATAGTAAAGATATATTAATATCCGTAATATAATATATTATTGATTGTAAACCTGCTCTGCTATTTTAGCATTGAGCACCTTTATATGCCAATACTTTGCTCATTCATTCTCTATTACCTATTCATTCATTCTCTATTATATATATATATATATATATATATATATATATATATATATATATATAGCCATACACAGGCATCGTGTTTCAACGTATCATGTCTCTCCAATGTGCCTAGACGTTTGCTGGCTACCTCTAGTCGGGACGGAAACCCGATCGATTTATCATTAGTCAGGCTTATTAATCTTTCGGCTATCATCAGCACCTACAAACTGGGACGAGAATTTTAAGTGATAAATACATACATATGTATCTATGTAAAAGCCGCCAGAGAGTGCTCCATCCGTTTACACACACACACACACACATTAGCAAGTTTGAATTTAGAGTTTTCTCTCTTCTAGACTTTCTTACACCTGTTATATTGGAGAGAACATGGAGGATTGGAAATGTTAGACATGTGGTCGAATTCTGCTTTCTAAGGATGGATATGTCAATCATAGGAAATCTCTCCAGGGTCAATTCATGCAAATTCGAGGAACAAACAATGTGTCTTGTGCAATTTGTAACAAAGTCTGTAATTCGGCTTCTGGTCTTAAGAGACATATTGTGGTGCATAAGATTCAACGGGAAGGATGTCCTTCCTATGTAATATTTGCATCAAACTTTGTGGATCTGCAGCGGGTTTGATGAGTCTTTTGAGGGCTCATGAGAGAAAAATTTCTGGTAGTGGAGTTATGGGATTGTGAGGGACGGCAATGATCTGTAAAGATTATGTTATTGCTATATATATATATATAGGTTAAAGAGCTCAGTCTGCCCTACTATTTACCAATAGTTGGATTCATACCTTTCCCAAGGTTATGAGCGATATGTGAAATGTTAACCGCCTTTACAATAGCTCTTAAGTGAATATATGAAACGTTGCAATAATCAAATTATCATACCGTGGTATAGCCACAGGTCCTTCTAGTATATTTCAATGTTTTAACAATGCAAGAGAGTTGGTAGATGGTGTAAGACGGGTGATTCTGTTATAGTGTAAGAAACAGTGAGACAGATCCTTAAAAAAAAACAGTCAGAATACGTATTATAACTACTAGTAGAAAATAAAAAACACCCTCCGGGAGATGTAAAAATAGATTTTTAAAACCTTTTGCCTGAGGGGTGGGAGTAAAAAATTCAATGTCAGCGAGTGTGTACCCTAAGAAAGTAAAATCATCAAATTCATTAAAGGATTAAAAAATAAAACAATTTGAAATGTAAACTTTAAATATGTATTAAAATAAAACAAACTACATATAAATATAAAATACCAGTCAAGTATTTATTAAAATGAGGACTGTCAAGTATTTATTAAAATGAGGACTGTCTAATGTTGCATGTTCACATTTTGAGTGTATTTATTCTATGTTATGACGATTTTGGGTAATGTGACGTAAGCGGTGACGTAGTTTTTGTTACAGACAAAAACCGGAAGCGAATCTCCATTATTAATAGATAGATAGATTGTAAAACTTATCATTTACACAAGACTTTTTTGTTGTTTTTTTAATGAATAATAATATTTTGAATCAAGTTTTTTGTGTCAGACTTTACTTACGAACTTCGCTAGACATACTTCCCCCCGCCCTAAGTTGCGAAAAGAATGTCCGTGAACTCAGGTTAACGATGACCCATCTAGATTTCCATTGACTTTCGATTTTGTAACAACAAATCGGATCTTCAGCAGAACAACGACCAGGTCACGTTGACTTAACAGGTCATGTTGATTTAACTTGGCTACAGGACTTGACTATAAGACCAGGTCATGTTGACTTAAGAAACCTACATTTAAGGATGGAGGGACAACCAACACACAACACACACGTACACACACACACACACACACACATATATATATATATGTATATAGTTGTAGAAAAGTTATTCACTCTATCATGGTGTATTCGGTGTTCAAAGTACACCTTCCTCATGAGAACCCTCAATATACATATATCCAATCCCTCCACCACGAATGGGATTGGGCACGTAGTTTTGTTGCCTTACCAAGATTAAAGAGTCCAGTATACTCTAATTATTAACCATAGCACGGGGTGGCGAAACAGAATTTGAAATCAGGTCGCTGATTCCATAAGCTACGACGATATATATATATATATATATATATATATATATATTAAAAATTTGTTTGGGGACGAAACAAAGAAATCACAGTGCTCAACCACAAATTTGTAGGAGCTTTATTTATTTGTTGAATTTTTTTAAATATAAACGTTTTTCATAAGCAACTACCCAGGTTTCAGGTTATTTCACCATGGTCAGGCTGAAATGTCTTCAAAAAAACA
>CM042165.1:86924257-86949257 GCA_023376005.1 Doryteuthis pealeii
CTCTCTCTCTCGCACGCTCATATACACACAAACACATACATCATCATCATCATCATATCGCGCTAGTAGCACAGGTATCCATGACAATCTCTCGCCAACTGTCCCTATCATTCATTGCCTCCGGGAGGTTTTCTGCGTAACAATGTCCCGTGTGGCGCACTTCCTGAAAAAGGTCACCCCATGCCTACGTTAAACCTATACTCATGATAAACAGGTCCAGTACGTCATTGGAGACGGCCCTAACAATTGTTGGCATCATTCCGTCTACTAAGGACGATGGCGTAGTGTCCACTTTTTTATCTGCAGCTGTGTGAGTGGCTGAACAGACCAATTTTTGAATGGCAATCTCTGGTGCAGTGACTGCAAACAAACAGTGATGCTTGCTGGAGTTGCTGTTGTCTCTCCTTCCTTCTGGCTCTCTTTTCTGTGGCGGCTTCTTTCCTCTCTTTTTCACTCCTTTTCGTTCCTTGTTTGACAAGGAGGTGTCAGGTCGTACGGTCTTCTGCATAAGCCTCCCATGTGTTGGTGTTTATTTGGCATGTCTTCATATTCTTCTTGCAGACATCTTTAAATCACAGGCGTGGTCTCCCTACCGGTCGGGTGCCTTCTACTAGTTCGCCATACAGTAGGTTTTTTGGGATGCGGCCTTTGTCCATCGTCCTTTGTACGTTATTGGAGATACCCTTAACAGTTCAATCAATCAATAAAATGTGACAGAAATCAGGAACAGAACAAATTTAGCCGATTGGAATATGTTGGTATAAAATGTACGTAAAATTCCCACTTATATTTATGGACTTTCCCAAATAGCAGCAGCAGGCATTTCCAGTAAAATGGGACAAACAGAAATTAGCCCAGAAAAACATTTGAGCATTTAAGATCTTTTGTGACTATTTTATAGTCAGTTGCTTGCGGGATTTTTTGATTGAAGGAACACTGCAACTAGATTGTCTGCTACAAGGAGCTACACACTTGTTCTACCTAGAAATTCGAGGACTACAACTGGATTATCTGCTACAAGTAGTTGCTCTCTTGTTCTACCTCGGATTTCAAGGAATACAACTGGATTCTCAGCTACAAGGAGCTTCACTCTTGATCTACCAAGGATTTCAAGGAATACTGCAACTGGATTCTCTGCTACAAGGAGATACACTCTTGTTCTACCGAGGATTTCAAGGAATACAACTGGTTTCTCTGCTACAAGGAGCTACACTCTTGATCTACCAAGGATTTCAAAGAATACAATGGACTACTGAGACTACACTCATGTCTACCATTGGATTTACCCATAAGAAAACTAAACGCCTAAAATGGCAACTAGAATCGTAACAGATATTAACGGCATGTCAACATATCTCGGGTTATTTGATGCCTATAGGTTATGTAACCACATACGCCACTGTGCATTTTGGGGTATTTGTTTATTTCTTTATTTCTTTTGATATTCCATTTTAACGATATGGGTATATGCACAAGAGAGAGAGAGAGAGAGAGAGAGAGAGAGAGAGAGAGAGAAAGAGAGAGAGGCAGACAGATAGATATTTACACAGATGCATAAATTACTTGTTACTTTCTTTCTTTGGCCATTTGTGATCTCTAGTCTTCTTTCTTCTCTTTCTCGCCATATTGGATTCTACTTCTTGTCTGTCTTCTCTCCGGCCATGTTGGATTCTACGCCTCGGTTCTTCACCTGTTGCTTCTTTCTACTTCTTGTTATGGACCATATTACCTTTAGGCACCCCTTTTTGATCTCAATTAAAGAAAGGATATGTTTTTCATTTACACCGTCAATATCCGGTTGTTTTAACAGATGATTTTTAATTTTTTTTTAAATTGTAAAACTAACCCCTAACCCTAACCAACAACCGGATATTGACAGTGTAAATGAAAAACATGTCCTTTCTTAATCTAGATCAAAAAGGGGTGCCTAAAGGTAATATGGTCCAGAATTCTATTTGATTGGAGCTTTTTTTTTTAATTTCATGCTGTTGTTCACTTTCAAACTGAATTTTCACCTTTACCTGCAAAAAGTCAATTTCAAAGCTTTCATTTGCCTTTTCTTACTAACTAACATCGCGCGCGGAGATTAGTCCAGTCACCCAGGATACGTCTATTCCGGGTCACGTCTCGGCTGTAACTGAGGATCTAACTAGTTCTCATGTGATTTGCGGTTTTCTCGCCTCTGGGGTCAAAGTTTCCCAACGGTATGTAACTTTCCATTTGGGCTCTTTGTATTCTCGCTACACAGTGTTGTCAATAATCTATGCTACTACATAGACTATGCAACAAAAATCCTCTGGGATTATTTCTTTAAATGAAATTGCTTTGTGTAGTACTGACCATGTTTATGTATATCATTTTTCGTATGATTTTATTTCTCCCAAGAAGAACAAAATATAAACCATGTTGACATTTACAAATAGGTCCTTGTAGGGCACCGCCCTGTCGTCTGGCGCATTTGAATACACCGACTGCACCTTTGCAGAGGGGTAAGACTCCCCCAATGGGGCCAACTTTTGCCCGTGGGTGGCGACCCGTGATGCTTAAGGATGGAACCTAGGTGGATGAGTAGTCCATCACATGATACACTCTACTTAGACCTTAACTTAGGCTTAACGTTTCCGTTGGTCCGTGTATCTTGAATCCTATGATCCTTGTGTTCCTCAGTGTTAAGCAGAATACTTGTTTGTTGGTCTGTTCGTCTGTGTTAAGCACAAGCAACTGAACACCTTTCCCCCAACTACGTATTCGAGTGTAGTGATTGGCCGATTGAAGATACCGTGGTCACGAAGAGTCTATAAATTTAAGTTGTGACCTCCAGCACACTTTATATAGCCCAGAATATTCCAACCACAGTATTGGGTGTGTAGAAGAATGTTGGCTGAATACCGTTTCCTCGTATGGAATAAATGTGAGAACAATTCACGACGAAGTGATAACAAGATTATTTTATTGTCTGTGAAAACTTAACAGAATACAATAGAAACGTGACAGGAGATACAAGGAAAATCTCCTAATATGAATATTGTATTTACCATCCCTTCTGCATGAGCAGGATGTGACACAAGGCCAATTTCTTAAGCGGAGTTTGAATTCAAAGTTTTCGCTTCTCCTAGACTGGTTAACTAGCCAAGGTTAAAGAGCTCATTCTGCCTTAATATTTACCCATAGTTTGAGGGAGAATATTTGAACATACCTTTCCCAAGGGTATTAGTGCTATGAGAAAAGCAAACAGCCTCGTCTAGGATTTGAACTCGGGTCGACGAGTCTATTTCCTACGATTCTAACCATTACACCACGCACCTCCACAATATGAATATATAATAGGAATATAGTCTTTAGTAGAGAAAGTGTTGAGTTCTTGATATGTGGCTAGTAAGTAATGAAAGTGTAAAGACTTACATGTTAAGCATGTTATCGTGTACGATGAGACAGAAAGGCTAACATGCTATACACGGTAGTTTCTCTTCTTGTTTGGGGGTATAAAGGGGGGTTTGGGGTATAAAGTGGGGGGGGGGTATAAAGGAGAGTGTGTTGACCAATAACAACCTGTATGCAAATTTGAAGATTCTCAAATTTTCTGATATGGTCCATTGTGAAAATATTTTGTTCTTACATAAACTATTCCACAATAAAATGCCTGTTTCTGTTCAGAATGCTTTTGCAGTTGACTTCACCCATGCTCATGTCATTCGTGCTGACCAATCTGGTTTGTTTAATTTCCCTGTCATCAACACTGTTAGTTTTGGGCATAATTCGATTCGTTTTAATGCAATTAATTCTTGGAATACTGTTCAGTCGTTATTTTTTGATAAAGAAAAGATGAAGCTTGTTTCAGTAAATTATTTTGTCCTTAAAACACTTTTGAAAAATCATTTTATTGCCTCTTATAATAAACAGATTTGCATTTAGATTCTCACACGGCTAATTTGTCTCATGATATATATGTATATGTTTACGTTGTGTGTTTCATGTATTGTTTCCTGTGAGCGTCCAAGGGTGGTCATGTCCATGGGATTAGCTTCACGCTATTAGGCATGGCCTCCCTTCAATAGTAGTTTAAACCAATAAAGTTTTTCTTTTTTTTTAATAATTTGTACTACTATTGATTAATAAATTTCTTATTTCTTATTTCTTATTTCTTATTATACATACCAAGAATGGTTTGATATGTGGCTGGTAGGAAAGTAAAGTGGGAAAACTTACATGTTAACACATGCTATTGTAATTATATCACATGAGATGGACATGATATACATTGTGGTTTTTCCTCTTGATTGAGTATAAGGGAGTGTGTGTGTGAGTATAAAGGAGTCAGTGTGTGTATATATATATATATATGTGTGTGTGTGTGTGTGTGTGTGTGTGTGTGAACAATATACACCAAGAAGTGTTTGATATGAGACTTGTAGAAAAGGAAAATATAGAGACTTATATGTTAAGCAGGCTATTATCTTCATGCGACGCAAGGCTAACATTCTATACTTTGTGGTTCGTCTTCTTGTTTGAATATAAAGGGAAGTGTGTGAATATAGAGTAGTTTGTGTGTGTGTGTGTGTGTGTGTGTGTGTGTGTGTGTGTGTGTGTGTGTGTGTGTGACAATACACCCCAAGAAGGGATCGATATGTAGCTGGTAGAAAAGGAAAGTGCAAAACTTACCTATTAAGTATGCTATTGTATTCATATGATATGGGGTTGAAACGCTATACACTGTGGTTGTTACTCTTGTGTCAGTATAAGGGAGTGTGTGCGTGGCAGTATAAAATAGTATGTGTGAATATAAAAGTGTGTGTGTGGTGTGTGTGTGTGTGTGTGTGTGTGTGTGTGTGTGTCAGTATAAATAGTATGTGTGTGAATATAAAGAAGTGTGTGTGTGTGTATGTGTGTGTGTGTCAGTATAAATAGTATGTGAGTGTATGTGTGAATATAAAGAAGTGTGTGTGTGTGTATGTATGTGTGTGTGTGTCAGTATAAAATATATGTGTGAATTAAAGAGTGTGTGTGTGTGTATGTGTCAGTATAAAATAGTATGTGTGAATATAAAGAAGTGTGTGTGTGTGTGTGTGTGTCAGTATAAAATAGTATGTGTGAATATAAAGAAGTGTGTGTGTGTGTGTGTGTGTGTCAGTATAAAATAGTATGTGCGAATATAAGAAGTGTGTGTGTGTTGTGTGTGTGTGTGTGTGTGTGTGTGTGTGTGACCAATACACCCCAAGAAGGATTTGATATATACCTAGTAGAAAAGGAATCTATAGAACATGCTCTTCTATTCATGCGACACAAAGTTGACATGCTTGAGTATAAAGGAGTGTGTGTGTGTGTGTGTGTGTGTGTGTGTGTGTGTGGGACTAATACACAGCGAGGAGAGTTTGTGATTGTGACTGTTAGACAAGGAAATTGTTCAACTTACATGTTAAGCATGCTATTGTGTGTGACGCCAACTTGTGGTTGTTGTTCTTGTTTTGACGATAAAGGAGTGTTCAATTCTTGTATGACAAATGCGCATCAATAAGAATTTTGTTGTGTTTGTTGTAATTTCAACATTGTTAACATTTTCTATAAAGGAATATGTTTATTTTGGCTTTTACGTCGGTGGATGGAAATTTTATTTTGTTGGCGGCCATCTTTAAAGTTGACTTGCCAGCCATTTTGTTTTTATTTCAATGTTGATTGGATACAACATTTCTTTTTTGATGGTTTCATTTGGTTGTTTTTTTTGTTTTTTATTTGGGGGGGGAATCGGGGGGAGTTACTGGTTGGGTTTAACCCTTATTGGGTTATTTTATACTGAAGAAATGTTCTTTTATTTATTCTTATTGGCTATTCCATTTTTTAACTTAATTTATAAACACATCTTTAATACTCATTTTTTATCTATTTAACCCAGCGGTTATCAAACTTTTAAGTCCGTAGACCCCTACCCAAAATATTTGATTGACCTATCATAGACCCCCTCTTTATCTACCTCAGTCCACCTTGAAATTGTTTTGTTGCAACCAGTTTTATAATCAATGAATTCTGAACAAACATTTATGTAAAACTGTTTATTGTAAAAATAACCGTAAAAGATCGTCTACTAAAATGCACTAGAAATCCTCTTTAGCCTTTTCTAAAGGCGAAATTTTGCAAAAACGAGAATTTTTAGTGCCTTTTAGTAGACGATCTTTGGTGCTATTTCCTCAAATAATGATGCAAGTAAAAGATCTAATTTTTGGTACCAGTATTTTTGTAGTTTCCTCTGGAAATACATACATACACAACTGCCCTTTATATTATATATATTATATATATATATATATATATATATAATATATATATATTATAATATGAGTTTAAATATCACTTTCCTATCAACAATTTCTCAGTCAGCTGTAGAATTCAGGTCTTCCTCAAAAAAAAAGGGAGTAATTCAATTTCTTAACTCATTTTTGTTCTACTTAAAAGTGTGTGTGTTACGGATTGCTCAGCCACAAGGATTCCGTCCTTAATGATCATGGGTCGCCACTCACGACCAACAGGTGATCTATAGGGGGAGGGGGTTACCCCTTTGCAGAGGTGGAATCGTCGGTGTATTCTACAACCGCAGCTGACAGGCCAGAAAAGACATCGGCCAAAGCTTCGTGTATAAAAAAAGAAAGATGTATACTTGGGCAGTACATTTTTTTGTTTTCATGAATACTGTGTTAAACAAGACGGACATTTCATGTCTGACGAGTTTCATTTCGATATTTTCTAGTTTTCTGGTCAGTTTCTTAATATTGAGGGGTGGAGTCTGTTGATTAGTCCACTAAAATTTTCGCCCCTAGTTCTTTAAAAAGTTAGACTGAATTAGATATAACTGAGATATATAGGTAGCTAGCTAGCTAGATAGATAGATAGATAGATAGATAGATAGATATGAAGAAAATGAAATAGATATATACGGACTGAGATAGATAGATAGATAGATAGATAGATAGATAGATAGATATAAACTGATATAGATAGATAGATATGAACAGAATGGAATAGATATATACGGACTGAGATAGATAGATAGATAGATAGATAGATAGATAGATATAAACTGATATAAACTGATATAAACTGAGATAGATAGATAGGTAGATAGATAGATAGATAGATAGATATCAACAGAATAAGATAGATAGATAGATAGATAGATAGGGGAAAAGAGTTGGGCTAAGAAACACAATGAGTATGGAGAAAATATAAACGTTGTTTCTATTCAAATAAAAGTTCCATTTCTCGAGATATGCTTTAAATCTGTTGAATTAAAACACATCTGTATTAGTTCGCTTGTTTTGCTATATAAATAAATAAAGCGCGTGGTGTAATGGTTAAATTCATAGGAAATGGACTCGTCGCCCCGAGTTCAAATCCTGGATGTGGTAATTGCATTTCACTTAGCGCTAATACCTTTGGGAAAGGTATGAATCCTACTCTCCCTCCAGCTATGGATAAATAGCAGGACAGACTGGACTCTTTAACCTTGGTTAGGCAACCGGTCTAGGAGAAGGAAAACTCTGAATTCAAACATGTTGAACTCCGTCACATCCTGTTCGTGGGGAGGGTTGGTAAATACATATATAAATAAATAAAGCCATTCTACCAGATAGCATCTTTAAAAGCAGATCTGATTAACGAACTTTACGCCTGAATGAATCTCCTCTAAAAGGAAAAGACTGAATAAGTAATAACGTCATATTACGCGGGCAGTTTGGTGCATCGGAGTGTAAATGAAATTCAAAAACATCTTGAGTGGCATTATTTAGGATTATTCGGACTATTGTCCTCATCTTCATTGTTATCTGTACAATGTTTCGACCGATGTGGTCTCCGTCCTTCTTCAGATATTTCTTGTTTGACTCGGGAACCTTCTTTTCAGACTCTGGAACCTTCTTGTCTTAATCGGGAGCATTTACGAAACTAAGTATTTATTCAGTCCACGGGGCTTTTCTGTTCTCATTCCGCTAACCATAGCTGGTGTACAGGTGTTAAACTGTGTTAATTATTATTCTATGTTACTGCTGCCCCTGACCAGGATTGAACCTTCAGTCTAGAGATAACTCTCCAAGTTAGAATTCCGAGAAATAACTGGAGTGTCATTCCCTATTTTTGAAGAATTTGCCAGTGTTTAAAAAGAACCAGGAACCTACTCAATAACATGAAAATTATTGGTTCAATTAAATATACAAGTGGATCACCTTTCCCACCCAGTCGTGCCTAGTCTTGTTATCACTTTGTGCTAGTTTGCTACATTCGTAAATTATATCATTAATCTTTTCGTCAATGTCCTCACACATTCTGCACTTGCTTTATTATCATTCTTATTCTTATTCTTATTTTGTTTTTCACACCTGCCCTAGCTGGTGGTTTACTGGAGGTCTCCACAGGTCTCCAGGACTCTTCTGGGTATTCTAGCCGATCCCAACAGTGCCATAGTTTGGATGGTTTCGATTCTTCCTCTGATTTCTAGTTCACCCATTATTATTATTATTATTATTATTATTATTATTATTATTATTATTATTATTATTTTATTATTTACTCCTTTGAGTTTTCACATCAGCATTAGCTGATGGTCTTTCACTGGAGTCTGAGTGACAGCAAGTCTCCTCAGGTCTCCAGGACTCTTCTGAGTATTCTGGCGATTGCAGCAGTGCAGTGTTCTGAATGGTTTCAATCCTTCCTCTGATATCCAAACTTTCCAAACCCTTTTCCAATCCCTTTGGGACTGTTCCAAGTGCACCAACTACAATTGGTATCACTTTGACTTTCATATTCCACAACTTTTTCAGTTCTCTGGCAAGGTCCATATTTGTCTATTTTTTCATTTTCCTTTAACTTCACCCTGTGATCTGCTGGCACTGCAAAATCCACCAGTTGACAAGTTCTTTCTTTTTTGTTTATCAACACTAGGTCTGGCCTTCTTTGCTGGATAAGGTGATCCGTTTTATCTCAAAGTCCCAGAGAATTTTTCTCAAGAACAGATTCTGGTTTATGGCATATACCATTTTGTTGTGTGGTCAAAATTTAATTTTTGCATAATTCCCAGTGGATCACTTCCCAACCCAATTATTATATTATTATTATTTATATATCAAATATTGTATACCCTCCTGGTGCAAGTATTTAAGTTTTAAAATATTAAGAACAAACCGCAGAAGTGGAGAGTGACACCTCGGTAAGACAGACTTTCGAGTCGGTTCACTCAGAATTTCTGGCCGTAACTAATCTAAAAACTTAAAATTATACACATTCTAATGGCGCGTTTCCGGGAGATCAAGTGGAATGTCACCACAAATCAATCATAGGGTAATTTTCTAATGTTTGATTCAAAATCTATCTACAGTACCTACATAAATCATAGCTACCAATGAATTATGTAACACAAAACAACAAGTCCATGATATCTAAATAATGATAAATCTAAAAAGATTCATAGAATGAGAAAAAAATGTGTATTATATTAAAATCGAAATGTGAGCCGGCTGATGAAACTAGTGCCCTCTATATTATATATTATATATATATATATATATATTATATATATCGTTTAATTAATGCTTTATATTATATAATATATCAGTGGGTCAGGCCTAACCAGTCCAAGCAATAAAGGCCTTCACACCATATACAGCACTAGCTAATCCAACTCCCATCCCTCTCTCTCTCTCTCTCTCTCTCTCTTCTCTCTCTCTATCTATCTCTCTCTCTCTCTCTCTCTCTTTTTTTTCCTCGGATGTAAATGGCAAGCAAACACTATATATAACTCAAATTAGTTGTCACGGATCATCCCTGATCCAGATAAGCTGATCTTAAATACATCAACAATTATGTACCAGGTCACGTGATCAGTAAATCTACTAAGCTTTAAACTTACCACCCACACACACCAATACACACAGCACACACATACACGCACACACACACACACACACACACGCATTCGAAAACATATCTGTGCGTCTATGCGTGTCTCTATGTATGTGCCATCAACGATATGAGTGTGTGTTGTGGATAGATATGTTTATACACACATATGGATAGAGGTACAGACACACATACACACTCTCTCTCTCACACACATATATATATATATATATATATATATATATATATTTATGGATTATTAACACATATGTATATATATATATCATATGTTGTGTTTATTTAATTAAAACATTTTAATTTGGGTGAAGAAGAATATGACCTTTAGTTCAACCGGCAGACGAATAGGACAGATATATCTTAATGAGTTATTTATGTAGGTATTTTATTATATATATATATATATATTATTAATATATATATATATCAAATATAAGTAGTATATATATATATATATATAATAAGAGAGAGAGAGAGAAAGAAAGAAATCGGAGAGATAGCGGTAATCAGACAGATAGAATTATATATATATTATATATATATATCTATATATATTTATATATATATGATAATTTAAAATTTTATAAGAAAATGAAATATCATGATATATATACTATTATATATATATTATATATATATTATTATATATATATATATATATTATTTATATATATATATATATTATATATAATATATATATATATATATATTAATATATATATATATATATATATAATATATATATATATATAAGGCAATATTATATAATATATATATTATATATAAGGTATTTGCATATATTATTAGAGAGAGAGAGAAGAAAGAAATCGGAGAGATAGCGGTAATCAGACAGACAGAATTATATAAGATCATATATATATATATTATATATATATATATATATATATATTGTATTTACAAATATTTATAAGAAATGAGTGCTCAATATCAATGATAGACCATATTTATATATATATATTATTTATTATATATATATATTATTAAGGTAGCGACACATAAAGTCGTATATTATATATATTATTATTATATTATATATATACTATATATATATACTTATGGGATTTGTATGCATCTCTGATATATAAGAAAAAGCGTTGATATTATATATTATATATTATATATACTTTATATTATATATATCTATATTATATATATATTATTATAGTGATATATATATATATGTATATATTGTTAAGAGTAAGGAAATGAATCCGACGGGCTATATGTATAGATAAAATGGTAGGAAATAATATGGTTGTTAATTGATAATATATTATATATATTTATATATATATTTATATTATTATATATTGTACGTGTTTGTTGTGGTCTGTGTATTAATATATATATATATATATATATATATTATTCATATGTGGTCTGTCTCTCTCTCCTCTCTCTTTTTCTCTTCTCTCTCTCTCTCTCTCTCTCTCTCTCTATATTATATATATATAATATATATATATATTATATATATATATATAAACACGTTGGAATTAACAAAGGGAGGGTCTCCTGTTTGAACGTTTTATTGGTGATCTTTTTCACGCTTTTTTGGCCAACTTTTTTTTGGATGCGAATTGTGGATTGCCACCGAGTTCATATTCAAGTACTTGGCCAGAAAGCATTTGAAAAGATTCCCAATAAAATCGTTTAACACCAGGGAGCCTACCTTTTGTTTAATTCCACGTGTATAAATATATTATTTATATATATATTATATATATATATATTATATATATTATATATATTTACATTGTTTTAATTCACATCATGTATAAATAAAGAATGCTGTCCAATACACACACACACACCACACACATATTATCATATACTATAGTATTATATTAATATTATATTATATTATATATGGAATCACAATCATCTCCTGTATATATATGATGATGACAAACAGATAAAGCCAAATGCGTTGATAGATTGATGATAGATTGAACAGAGTGAGATAGAATAGATAGATAGTTAGATAGATAGATAGATGTATTTTTCTTTGTTATACAAATCACTCATTATGCTCACTTCATTGTTAATACACATCATGGTTTAATCACTCAGTCATGCCAACTGGATTCTTCTTGTGTGTTGCTTACCTGGAAGCACCCCTGGCCAAGCAAAGGTAGTACAAGGAGAGAAGAAGAAGAAGAAGAAGAGAAGACGTGATGTAGGCTTGGGATCTATAACCACCACCACCGCACCCTGACCAACCCCCATTTACTCGATCCCAGGGTTGCACATGCGCAATTGCAAATGAGCACAGACGTCAAGGCTGGCGCCGTCAGAGACCTTAATCTACATAGTGATTCTCCATTAACTTCACGTATAAACACTGATTTCGCGTTCGCTCTGTCCTGGCTTGATTATTGTTAGCGGGTCGGGAAGGGGGGGGGGGGCAGTTGTTAGATTGATGGTGTGTGGGTGGGCAAGGGTACATGGTTTGGTGATTGGCTGCAAACGTCGTGGTGGTTTTTGCGGTGATTGGCGGTGGTTAAGCAGGCTAGTATCTTCATGGCGAGGGGCGCCAAGGCTACATTCTATACTGGTGTGGTTCGTCTTTCTTGTTTGAATATAAGGAAGTGTGTGTGATTAGAGTAAGCTTTGTGTGTGGTGTGTGTGTGTGTGGTGTGTGTGTGTTTGTGTGTGTGTGTGTGTGTGTGACAATACACCCCAGCAAGGGACTCGATATGTAGCTGGTAGAAAAGGAAAGTGCAAAACTTACGCTATTAGTAGCTATTGTAATTCATATGATATTGGGGTTGAAACGCTATACATGTGGTTGTTATCGTTGTGTAGTAAAGGCGAGTGTGGCGTAGGCAGTATAAATAGATGTGTGAATAAAAGAAGTGTGTGGTGTGTGTGTGTGTGTGTGTGTGGTTGTGGTGTGTGTCGTATAAAAATAGTATGTGTGAAATAAAGAGTGTGTGGTGTTATGTGTGTGTGTGTCAGTATAAATATGTATGTGTGAATATAAAGAAGTGTGGTGTGGTGTGTGTGTGTGGTGTGTATAAATAGTTGTGTAATAAAGAATGTGTGTGTGGTAAGTGTTGTGTGTGTCAGTATAAAATAGTATGTGTGAATATAAGAAGTGTGTGTGTGTGTTGTGTGTGTGTGTCAGTATAGAAATAGTATGTGTGAATATATAAAGAAGTGTGTGTGTGTGTTGTGTGTTGTGTCAGTATAAAATAGTATGTGTAATATAAAGAAGTGTGTGTGTGTGTATGTGCAGTATGAAAATAGTATGTGTGAATATAAAGAAGTGGTGTGTGTGTGTGTGTTGTGCAGTATAAAATAGTATGTGTGAATATAAAGAAGTGGTGTGTGTGTGGTGTGTGTGTCAGTATAATAGTATGTCAAATAAAGAAGTGTGTGTGTGGTGTGTGTGTGTGTGTGTGTGTGTGTGTGTGTGTGTGTGACAATACAACCCCAGAAGATTTGATATATCTAGTAAAGGAACTATAAACATGCTTCTATTCATGACGACACAAAGTTGACAGCTTGAGTATAAAGGGTGTGGTGTGTGTGTGTGGATGTGTGTGTGTGTGTGTGGGACTAATACACAGCGAGAAGTTTTGTGATTGTGACTGTAGACAGGAAATTGTTCAACTTCATGTTAAGCATGCTAATTTGTTGACGCACTTGTGTTTTGTTTGTTGACATAAAGAGTGTTAATTCTGATGAATGCGCATAATAGAATTTGTTGTGTTTTGTAATTTAAATTGTTAACATTTTCTATAAAGATATGTTATTTTGCTTTTTACGTCGGTGGATGGAAATTTTATTTTGTGGCGGCCATCTTTAAAGTTGACTTGCCAGCATTTTGTTTTTATTTCAATGTTGATTGTGATAAACAATTCTTTTTGATGGTTTCATTTGGTTGTTTTTTTTTTTTTTATTGGGGGGGGGGGGGTAGGGGGTTTGGTTGGGTTTAACCTTATGGGCTTAATTTTTATTGAGAAATGTTCTTTTATTTTTTCTTATTGGCTATCCATTTTTAACTTAATTTATAAACACAATCTTTAATACTCATTTTTTATTCTATTTAACCGCGGTTATCAACATTTTTTAAATCGTAGACCTAGACCTACTCAAAATATTTGATTGCTATCATGACCCCTCTCTACTCAGTCCACCTTGCAATTGTTTTGTTGCAACAGTTTTTAATTCAATGATTCTGAACAATTATGTAAAACTGTTTATTGTAAAAAATAACGTAAAAGATCGTCTACTAAAATTGCACTAGAAATCCTCTTTAGCCTTTTCTAGGCGAAATTTTGCAAAAACGAGAATTTTTAGTGCTTTTAGTAGACATTTTGTCTATTCCTCAAATAATGATGCAAGTAAAAGATCTAATTTTTGTACCAGTATATTTTTTGTTAGTTTCCTCTGAGAAATACATACTACACAACTGCTTAATTATAGTATATATAATATATATATATATATATATATATATTATATATATATATATACTTATTATGAGTTTAAATAATACTTCCTTATAACCATTTCCAGTCAGCCTGTAGAATTCAAGGTCTTCCTCAAAAAGAAAGGGAATTCAATTCTTAACTCATTTTGTTCTACTTAAAATTGATGTGTTACGGTTGCTCGCCAAGGATTCCGTCCTATGATCATGGGTCGTCCACTCACGACCAACAGGTGATCTATAGGGGGGGGGGTTACCCTTTGCAGAGGTGGAATAGTCGGTGTATTCTACACACGCGAGCTGACGCCAGAAAAGACATCGGCAAAGCTTCGTGTATAAAAAAAGAAAGATGTATACTTGGCAGCACATTTTTTTGTTTTCATGAATACTGTGTTAACAAGACGGGACATTTATTCTGACGAGTTTCATTTCGATATTTTCTAGTTTTCGTGTCAGTTCTTAATATTGAGGGGTGGGGTCTGTTGATTAGTCCACTAAATTTCGCCCCTAGTTCCTTTAAAAAGTTAGACTGAATTAGATATAACTGAGATAATATAGGTAGCTAGCTACTAGATAGTAGATAATAATAGATAGATATTGAAGAAATGAAAATAGATATATACGGACTGAGATAGATAGATAGATAAGTAGATAAGATAGATAGATTAAACTGATATAGATAGATAGATATGAACAGAATGAAATAGATATATACGGACATGAGATAGATGATAGATAATAGATAGAATAGATAACTGATATAAACTGATATAACTGAGAGATAGGATAGTAGATAGATGATATAGAATAGATATAAGAAAGATAGATAGATAGATAGATAGATATCAAGAATAAGATAGATAGATAGATAAGAAAGAGTTGGGCTAAGAACACAATGAGTATGGAGAAATAACGTTGTTTCTATTCAATAAAAGTTCCATTTCTCAGATATGCTTTAAATCTGTTGAATTAAACACATCTGTATAGTGTTGCTTGTTTGCTAATATAATAATAAAGCGGTGGTTATGTTAATCATAGGGAAAGTGGACTCGTCGCCCGAGTTCAAATCCTGGATGTGGTAATTGCATTTCACTTACGCTAATACTTTGGGAAAGGTATGAATCCTACTTCTCTCAAGCTATGGATAATAGCAGGACGACTGGACTCTTTAACCTTGGTTAGGCACCGGTCTAGGAGAAGGAACTCTGAATTAAACATGTTGAACTCCGTCACATCCTGTTCGTGGGAGGGGTTGTAATAACATATATAAATAATAAAGCCATTCTACCAGATAGCACTTTAAACAGATCTGATTACCGAACTTTACGCCTGAAATGAATCTCCTCTAAAAGAAAAGACTGAATAAGTAATAACGTCATATTAGCGGGCAGTTTGGGTGCATCGGAGTGTAAATGAAATTCAAAAACATCTTGAGTGGCATTATTTGGATTTATTCGACTATTGTCCTCATCTTCATTGTTATCTGTACAATGTTTCGACGCGATGTGGTCCGTCCTTCTTCAGATATTTCTTGTTTGACATCGGGAACCTTCTTTTCAGACTTGGAACCTTCTTGTCTTAATCGGGAGCATTTACGAAATAAGCTATTTATCGTCCACGGGGCTTTTCTGTTTCATTCCGCAACCATAGCTGGTGTACAGGTTTAAGTGTGTTAATATTTTCTATGTTATGCTGCCCTTGCCAGGATTGAACCTTCAGTCTAGAGATAACTCCAAGTTAGAATTCGAGAAAAACTGGAGTGTCATTCCTATTTTTGAAGAATTTGCCAGTGTTTAAAAAGAACCAGGAACCTATCAAACATGAAAATTTTGGTTCAATTAAATATACAAGTGGATCACTTTCCACCAGTGTGCCTAGTCTTGTTATACTTTGTGCTAGTTGCTACATTCGTAAATTATATCATTAATTTTTGTCAATGCCTCACACTTTCACTTGCTTTTTATCATTCTTATTCTTATTCTATTTTTGTTTTTCACACCTGCCCTAGCTGGTGGTTACTGGAGGTCTCCACAGGTTCCAGGATCTTCTGGGTATTCTGCGATCCAAAGTGCCATAGTTTGATGGTTTCGATCTTCCTCTTGATTTCTAGTTCACCCAATTATTATTATTATTATTATTATTATTAATTATTATTATATTATTTACTCTTTTGAGTTTTCACATCAGTAGCTTGATGTCTTTCATGGAGTCTGAGTGACAGAAGTCTCTCAGGTTCTCCAGACTTCTTCTGAGTATTCTGGCAGATTGCAGAGTGCAGTGTTCTGAATGTTTCAATCTCTCTGATATCCAACTTTCCAACCTTTTCCATCCTTTGGGACTGTTCCAAGTGCACCAACTACAATTGGTATCACTTTGATTTCATATTCCCAACTTTTTCAGTTTTGCAAGGTCCAGATATTTGTCTATTTTTTCATTTCCTTTAACTCACCTGTGATCTGCTTGGCACTGCAAAATCCACCAGTTGACAGTTCTTCTTTTTTGTTATCAACACTAGGTCTGGCCTTCTTGCTGGGATAAGGTGATCCGTTTTTATCTCAAAGTCCAGAGATTTTTCTCAAGACAGATTCTGGTTATGATAACCATTTTTGTGTGGCAAAATTTAATTTTGCAATCCAGGCATTCCAAACCCAATTATTATTATTAGTATTATTATTATATTATTATTTTATATTTATCAAATATGTATACCCTCCTGGTGCAAGTATTTAAGTTTTAAAATATTAAGAACAACGCAGAAGTGGAGAGTGACACCTCGGTAAGACAGTCTTCGAGTCGTTCACCCAGAATTCTGCGCTAATAATTAAACATTATCAACACTTCTAATGGCGACTTCGCGGAGATCAAGTGGAATGTCACACAAATAATCATAGGGTAATTTTCTAATGTTTGATTCAAAAATATCTATCTACAGACCTACATAATCATAACTAACCAATGAATTTGTAACACAAGAACAAAGTCATGATATCAAATAATGATAAATTAAAGATTCATAGAAATGAGAAAAAATGTGTATTATATTAAATCGAATGTGAGCCGGTGAATGAACTAGTGCCTCTATAATATATATATATATATATATAGTAATAATATATATATATATAGATAATCGTTTAATTATTGTTTATATTATATCAATATATCAGTCCAGGCGGCCTAACCAGTCAAGCAATAAAGCTTCTACACATATACAGCACAAGCATATTCCAACTCTCCATCTCCCCCTCTTCTCTCTCTCTTCTCTCTCGTCTCTCTCTTATCTATTCCTTCCTCTCTCTTCTCTGTCATCTTTTTTCCTCGATGTAAATGGCAGCAAACACTATATTATAACTCAAATTAGTTGTCACGGATCATCCCTGATCAGATAGCTGATCTTAAATACATAACAATATGTACCAGGTCCACGTGACTCATAAATCTACTAAGCTTTAACTATCCACCTACCACACACAACACATACACACACGCACACACATACAACACACAACACACACACCGCATTCGAAACATATTGTGCCTAAAGGTAATATGGTCAGAATTCTATGATTGGAGCTTTCTTTTTTTTTATTTTCATGCTGTTGTTCACTTTCAAACTGAATTTTCACCTTTACCTGCAAAAAGTCAATTTCAAAGCTTTCATTTGCCCTTTCTCTACTAACATCGCGCCGAGATTAGTCCAGTCACCCAGATACGTCGGTCACGTCTCGGCTGTAAGAGGATCTAACTAGTTCTCAGTGATTTGCGGTTTTCTCGCCTCTGGGGTCAAAGTTTTCCCAACGGTCTGTAACTTTTCCATTTGGGCTCTTTGTATTCTCGCTACACAGTGTTGTCAATAATCTATGCTACTACATAGACTATGCAACAAAAATCCTCTGGGATTATTTTTTAAATAAATTCCTTTGTGTAGTACTGACCATGTTTATGTATATCATTTTTCGTATGATTTTTATTTCTCCCAAGAAGGAATATACATGTTGACATTTACAAATAGGTCTTGTAGGCACGCGCTGTCGTCTGGCGCATTTGATATACCGACTGCACCTCTGCAGAAGGGTAAGACTCCCAATGGGGCCAACTTTTGCCCGTGGGTGGCGACCGTGATGCTTAAGGATGGAACCTAGGTGGATGAGTAGTCCATCACAATAGATCACTCTACTTAGACCTTAACTAGGCTTAACGTTTCCGTTGGTCAGTGTATCTTATGATCTTGTGTTCCTCAGTGTTTAGCAGAATACTTGTTTGTTGGTCTGTTCGTCTGTGTTAAGCACAAGCCACTGAACACCTTTCCCAACTACGTATTCGAGCGTAGTGATTGGCCGATTGAAGATACCGTGTGTCACGAAGAGTCTATAAATTAAGTTGTGACCTCCAGCACACTTTATATAGCCCAGAATTCCAACCACAGTATTGGGTGTGTAGAAGAATGTTGGCTGAATACCGTTTCCTTGTATGGAATAAATGTGAGAACAATTCACGACGAAGTGATAACAAGATTATTTTATTGTCTGTGAAAACTTAACAGAATACAATAGAAACGTGACAAGAGATACAATGAAAAGCTTATGCAGAGTTGTATGAGCAAAATCTCCTAATAGGAATATTGTATTTACCATCCCTTCTGCATGAGCAGGATGTGACACAAGGCCAATTTCTTAAGCTGATTTGAATTCAAAGTTTTCCCTTCTCCTAGACTGGTTAACTAGCCATAGTTAAAGAGCTCATTCTGCCCTAATATTTACCCATAGTTGGAGGGAGAATATTTGGACTTATACCTTTCCCAAGGGTATTAGTGCTATGAGAAATGCAAACAGCCTCGTCTAGGATTTGAACTCGGGTCGACGAGTCTATTTCCTACGACTCTAACCATTACACCACGCACCTCCACAATATGAATATATAATATGAATATAGTCTTTAGTAGAGAAAGTGTTGAGTTCTTGATATGTGGCTAGTAAATAATGAAAGTGTAAAGACTTACATGTTAAGCATGTTATCGTGTACGATGAGACAGAAATGCTAACATGCTATACACGGTAGTTTTCTTCTGTTTGGGGGATAAAGGGGGTTTGGGGGTATAAGTGGGGGGGTATAAAGGAGAGTGTGTTGACCAATAACAACCTGTATGCAAATTTGGAGATTCTCAAATTTTCTGATATGGTCCATTGTGAAAATATTTTGTTCTTACATAAACTATTCCACAATAAAATGCCTGTTTCTGTTCAGAATGCTTTGCAGTTGACTTCACCCATGCTCATGTCACTCGTGCTGACAATCTGGTTTTGTTTAATTTCCTATCATCAACACTGTTAGTTTTGGGCATAATTCGATTCGTTTTAATGCAATTAATTCTTGGAATACTGTTCAGTCGTTATTTTTTGATAAAGAAAAGATGAAGCTTGTTTCAGTAAATTATTTTGTCCTTAAAACACTTTTGAAAAATCATTTTATTGCCTCTTATAAACAACAGATTTGCATTTAGATTCTCACACGGCTAATTTGTCTCATGATATATATGTATATGTTACGTTGTGTGTTTCATGTATCGTTTCTGTGAGCGTCCAAGGGTGGTCATGTCCATGGGATTAGCTTCACGCTATTAGGCATGGCTTCCCTTCAATAGTAGTTTAAACCAATAAAGTTTTTCTTCTTTTTTTTTATAATTTGTACTACTATTGATTATAAATTTCTTATTTCTTATTTCTTATTCTTATTATACATACCAAGAATGGTTTGATATGTGGCTGGTAGAAAAGTAAAGTGGGAAAACTTACATGTTAACACATGCTATTGTAATTATATCACATGAGATGGACATGATATACATTGTGGTTTTTCCTCTTGATTGAGTATAAGGGAGTGTGGTGTGTGAGTATAAAGGAGTCAGTGTGTGTATATATATATGTGTGTGTGTGTGTGTGTGTGTGTGTGTGTGAACAATATACACCAAGAAGTGTTTGATATGAGACTTGTAGAAAAGGAAAATATAGAGACTTATATGTTAAGCAGGCTATTATCTTCATGCGACGCAAGGATAACATTCTATACTTTGTGGTTCGTCTTCTTGTTTGAATATAAGGGAAGTGTGTATGAATATAGAGTAGTTTGTGTGTGTGTGTGTGTGTGTGTGTGTGTGTGTGTGTGTGTGTGTGAATATAAAGTAGTGTGTGTGTGTGTGTGAATAATGCACCCCAAAAAGGGTTTGATATGTGGCTGGTAGAAAAGGAAAGTGTAGAATGTACATAATAACTAGCAGGACCTGTGGATATACCAAAGTATAATAATTTAATTATTGCAACCTTTGATATTTCTCTGCATTTTTCCGACACGAAATATCTGAAGAAGGCCGGAGGGCATATCGGCTTAAACCTTGTACAGATACCAATATGTCAATAGTCCGAATAATCTAAATAATACAAACGTATGATGTGTTTACTTAAGAGCTATTGCAATAGATCAATATGTAAAAAGCATAATCTTGATTTAACTCTTTCTGTCCCCCCCCTCTCTCTCTCTCTCTCTCTCTCACACACACACACACATACACACATTTTTTTCTTTCTTACATTCTTTTTATCTTTTCATTATGTTTGATTGAAACAGATAAGATGTATCGCTTCAGTGCACTCACCCCCTCTCTCTATCTTTCTCATACTCTCTTTCTTTCTTTCTTTCTTTCTTATATTTTTTCTGTATCACATATGATTTTGCCTTCCCTTTCTTTCTTTATACGAAAAACGGAAGGGTCGATTATTTAGCTGAGGTGATGGCACCCATAAGAAATAAGAATTCGGAGGATAAGCGACATTGGATAATCAGAATTTACATGTTAACGATGCTATTGTGTTCATGCAAAACGATGTTGACATGATATATACTGTGGTTGTTCATCTTGTTTGAGTATAGGGGAGTGTGTGTGTGTGTGAATAAAAGAGAGAGAGAGAGAGTGTGTGTGTGTGTGTGTGTGACCAATACACCCCAAGAAGGGATCGATATGTAGCTGGTAGAAAAGGAAAGAGAAAAACTTACCTATTAAATATGCTATTGTATTCATATGATATGGGAATGAAACGCTATACACTGTGGTTGTTACTCTTGTGTCAGTATAAGGGAGTGTGTGTGTGTCAGTATAAAATAGTATGTGTGAATATAAAGAAGTGTGTGTGTGTGTGTGTGTGTGTGTGAGTGTGTGTCAGTATAAAATAGTATGTGTCAATATAAAGAAGTGTGTGTGTGTGTGTGTGTGTGTGTGTGTGTGTGTGTGTGTGTGTCAGTATAAAATAGTATGTGTGAATATAAAGAAGTGTGTGTGTGTGTGTGTATGTCAGTATAAAATAGTATGTGTGAATATAAAGAAGTTTGTGTGTGTGTGTGTGTGTGTCAGTATAAAATAGTATGTGCGAATATAAAGAAGTGTGTGTGTGTGTGTGTGTGTGTGTGTGTGTGTGTGTGTGACAATACACCCAAGAAGGATTTGATATATACCTGATAGAAAAGGAAACTATAGAAACATGCTCTTCTATTCATGCGACACAAAGTTGACACGCTTGAGTATAAAGGAGTGTGTGTGTGTGTGTGTGTGTGTGTGTGTGTGTGTGTGCGTGAGTGTGTGTGTGTGTGTGTGAGTGTGGGACTAATACACAGCGAGGAGAGTTTGTGATTGTGACTGATAGACAAGGAAATTGTTCAACTTACATGTTAAGCATGCTATTGTGTGTGACGCCAACTTGTGGTTGTTGTTCTTGTTTGACGATAAAGGAGTGTTCAATTCTTGTATGACAAATGCGCATCAATAAGAATTTTGTTGTGTTTGTTGTAATTTCAACATTGTTAACATTTTCTATAAAGGAATATGTTTATTTTGGCTTTTACGTCGGTGGATGGAAATTTTATTTTGTTGGCGGCCATCTTTAAAGTTGACTTGCCAGCCATTTTTTTTTATTTCAATGTTGATTGTGATACAAATTTTTTTTTGATGGTTTCATTTGGTTGTTTTTTGGGGTTTTTTTTATTTGGGGGGGGGGGTCGGGGGGGTTGTTGGTTGGGTTTAACCTTATTGGGTTATTTTATGCTGAAGAAATGTTCTTTTATTTTTTCTTATTGGCTACTCCATTTTTTAACTTAATTTATAAACACATCTTTAATACTCATTTTTTATCTATTTAACCCAGCGGTTATCAAACTTTTAAGTCCGTAGACCCCTACTCAAAATATTTGATTGTCCTATCATGGACCCCCTCTTTATCTACCTCAGTCCACCTTGCAATTGTTTTGTTGCAACCAGTTTTGTAATCAATGAATTCTGAACAAACATTTATGTAAAACTGTTTATTGTAAAAATAACCGTAAAAGATCGTCTACTAAAATGCACTAGAAATCCTCTTTAGCCTTTTCTAAAGGCGAAATTTTGCAAAAACGAGAATTTTTAGTGCCTTTTAGTAGACGATCTTTGATTTCCTCAAATAATGATGCAAGTAAAAGATCTAATTTTTGGTACCAGTATTTTTGTAGTTTCCTCCGAAAATACATACATACACAACTGCCTTTATTTATATATATATATATATATATATATATATATATATATATATATATTATATATATAAGTAAGAATAACAAAAGACTTAGAGATTTAGCATTATAGTCTATTTCAGGGAGCTTTGAAATAGAGTATAATGCAAAATCTCTAAGTCTTTTCTATTTCTTTACTTATATATTATCTCTGTGACTCTAACATTAAGAGCACACATTGAACTCTCATACTGTGACAGGTTTTTTAAATAAAACTCTTGTGTCGTAAGGAAGATTTCTTCTCTGGACTTTTGGATATATATATATATATATATATATATATATATATATATATATATATATATATATTGAGTTTAAATATCACTTCCTATCAACCAATTTCTCAGTCAGCTGTAGAATTCAGGTCTTCCTCAAAAAGAAAGGGAGTAATTCAATTTCTTAACTCATTTTTGTTCTACTTAAAAGTGTGTGTGTTACGGACTGCTCAGCCACAAGGATTCCGTCCTTAATGATCATGGGTCGCCACTCACGACCAACAGGTGATCCATAGGGGGAGGGGGTTACCCCTTTGCAGAGGTGGAATCGTCGGTGTATTCTACAACCGTAGCTGACAGGCCAGAAAAGACATCGGCCAAAGCTTCGTGTATAAAAAAAGAAAGATGTATACTTGGGCAGCACATTTTTTTGTTTTCATGAATACTGTGTTAAACAAGACGGACATTTCATGTCTGACGAGTTTCATTTCGATATTTTCTAGTTTTCTGGTCAGTTTCTTAATATTGAGGGGTGGAGTCTGTTGATTAGTCCACTAAAATTTTCGCCCCTAGTTCTTTAAAAAGTTAGACTGAATTAGATATAACTGAGATATATAGGTAGCTAGCTAGCTAGATAGCTAGATAGATAGATAGATAGATATGAAGAAAATGAAATAGATATATACGGACTGAGATAGATAGATAGATATATAGATAGATAGATAGATATAAACTGATATAGATAGATAGATAGATATGAACAGAATGGAATAGATATATACGGACTGAGATAGATAGATAGATAGATAGATATAAACTGATATAAACTGATATAAACTGAGATAGATAGATAGATAGATAGATATCAACAGAATAAGATAGATAGATAGATAGATAGATAGATAGATAGATATCAACAGAATAAGATAGATAGATAGATAGATAGGGGAAAAGAGTTGGGCTAAGAAAGACAATGAGTATGGAGAAAATATAAACGTTTCTATTCAAATAAAAGTTCCATTTCTCAAGATATGCTTTAAATCTGTTGAATTAAAACACATCTGTATTAGTTCGCTTGTTTTGCTATATAAATAAATAAAGCGCGTGGTGTAATGGTTAAATTCATGGGAAATGGACTCGTCGCCCCGAGTTCAAATCCTGGATGTGGTAATTGCATTTCACTTAGCGCTAATACCTTTGGGAAAGGTATGAATCCTACTCTCCCTCCAGCTATGGATAAATAGCAGGACAGACTGGACTCTTTAACCTTGGTTAGGCAACCGGTCTAGGAGAAGGAAAACTCTGAATTCAAACATGTTGAACTCCGTCACATCCTGTTCGTGGGGAGGGGTTGGTAAATACATATATAAATAAATAAAGCCATTCTACCAGATAGCATCTTTAAAAAGCAGATCTGATTAACCGAACTTTACGCCTGAATGAATCTCCTCTAAAAGGAAAAGACTGAATAAGTAATAACGTCATATTACGCGGGCAGTTTGGTGCATCGGAGTGTAAATGAAATTCAAAAACATCTTGAGTGGCATTATTTAGGATTATTCGAACTATTGTCCTCATCTTCATTGTTATCTGTACAATGTTTCGACCGATGTGGTCTCCGTCCTTCTTCAGATATTTCTTGTTTGACTCGGGAACCTTCTTTTCAGACTCTGGAACCTTCTTGTCTTAATCGGGAGCATTTACGAAACTAAGCATTTATTCAGTCCACGGGGCTTTTCTGTTCTCATTCCGCTAACCATAGCTGGTGTACAGGTGATAAGTTGTGTTAATTATTATTCTATGTTACTGCTGCCCTTGACCAGGATTGAACCTTCAGTCTAGA
>CM042165.1:86954257-86971757 GCA_023376005.1 Doryteuthis pealeii
TTTTTTAAATCCACTTAAAGTTCGTGGGGTTAAGAGACAGAAAAAAAATGATCACTTTTCAATATTCGCCTAAACTTGTTTTCGTATGTTACACAGTCAGATTTCAAAATATTAAGGACGCACATATCTTGAAAGGGACGTACCATCATGGTCTAATGGGTAGTAAATTTGTCTCGCATATCCATTGAAACGCGAATTCAATCCTTATAGGAATCCCTATACTTGTGACCTTGTGTCACATCCTACCCGTGTCAAACGGGTGGGGATAAATACCAACTAAGAACCCAGTTTCTTCAGATAATCATTACAAAACAAATGTTTATTTTGTAAGGGAAATCTCACAAAACTGAGTTCTTTTATGAGTTACCAACCGAAATAAATTTATAATAGTTCAATGATGATTTGTTGAGTTTTTCTTTCTTATTTAATGTATATATATATACTAGCAAATATATGCACCCTCCGTAGGGTGCAAGTATTTAAGTTTTAATGCAATAATATATTATATTAAATTAGAAAGGCTAATGAAACTGAATAAGAATGCAGATAAAAAGATTTGGAACAGAGGGGGTATGATTGAAAAATAGAACAACTTTGAAACTAACTCTTCCATCATTTTCCATTACTCCGTCTTTCATTGGTAAATTTTCCTAATTTAACTATTTAGTTAAAATAGGAAGTAAAGAATAAAATTAGTTATTTCTTCTTGTTAATGGATTTCATTTAAGATTCATTGAAGAAATGTTTGCTTATATTCATTAAAATAAAACCAAACAGTTAGAAATCAATAATACTAAGCACATATTTATTAAAATTACATTTTTAATATCAATATGCAAATTAGCCTTCCGTTCACACTGTAAACCGCTATTTTGTTGTATATATTAATACAATTGCATGTTATTAGTATGGTTAACAGTATAAATAATGAAAAACAATTTTATTAATAATTGAGGTTAAAATAAGGATAAATTCATGGTGAATGTGGCGTCAATTACTAAGGGAATTGTGACTTGAGTGGTGATTTAGTTTCGGTTACAGTCAGAAAAACACAGAATCTCCATTATAATAAGATATATATTTTGTGGTGTATGTATTTTGAAGAGGGTGTCGTCTCTGTTAAGTTATCCACTCTTAATATTTACACATACACACATACAAATATATATATATATATATATATATATATATATATATATATATATATATATATATATCTGTTTGTGTATGTACAGGTAAATCAGCAGGTTATTTTGTGTTAGGATGATTCTAAAGAGGGTTTATTTAAACAATGGAATGTTAAAGTTGGTCTGGTCCAAGTTGAGAGCTCAATGTTCAAGAATTTTGTACAGACCAATATATTTGGTATAAAAAGGGCTTAAAATTAGTCATATTAGCAGTTATATATCTATTTCTACCCATTTGTATATGTATATCCATATGAGGTTCATCAGACCGCTAAATTTTATTTAACCTGTGTTCAATAATATTTAGTGATCTGATGAAACTCATATGTATATATATATATACAAATGGGTAGAAATAGATCCATAACTGCTATGACGATGATGGTATAGTTAATTATTTATTTATTATAAATTAACCTTTTGTCTACTACTGCTTGTTCTGAGTAGTTGGGTATACCTATCTATCTATCTATCTATCTATCTATCTATCTCTCTCTCTCTCTCTCTCTCTATATATTATATATATATATATATATATATATATATATATATATATATATATATGAGGAAAAATGAGTAAAGAAAAGAAATGTAGATGGATAAAATGAATTGAATCGATATCACTCTGATGAAGGTCGATTCTTCTATGTGTGCGAAATATTTTCACACACATAAACTGACCGAAACACTTGTGTAAGTGACATCGATTAATGTGATATCGATTAAATTTATTTTATCCATCTACATTTCTTTTCTTTACTCATTTTTCCTCATATTGTCGGATTCAATTCCTTTTCCATTTTCACATATATATATATATATATATATATATTATATATATATAATTTGTTGGTTACGCGTTGGTAAATAAGATCAAGTTAGCCGTAATATGTTGTTTCAATGCAGTTAAAGAGAAGAATTTTCACTACTAGATGTGCATTTCGCTCAACCCAAAAGAATGTTCTGCCAATCTTTGAACAAAGTTTAGTAATTTACAAGTATCACTGCTGGTGTGATGCCAGTTATATTGGTAGGACGACACAATAAACCAACACGTCCCGAGGGGAATAAGAAGCATTCCTCAAACCACATCCGGGCTCTCACAGGCACAAGACTCTGCCATCAGTGATCACCTGTGTAGTATAAATAGTTGTAAAATCAACAGTGATCATCAATTTTCTGTTCTATACAGGGCCAGGACAAACCACCACCTTAATGTCCTCGAGGCAATCACCATTTTTTTTCACTGCCCGACCTTGTGTAGTCAAAGACATCTAAAACACTTCCTGGTAATTTTTGCTGGGGACGTGGTAGCTGAAGTGGGGGTAACGGGAAGGTAAAATATAGACATTTCCTTTTTTTGCTCTTTCCTTCATGTTGCCCCAACATTTACATGGTCTTATCCCCCTCTTTTAACCAAGATATATACAGTTTGACTTTTAAACGATCTACCGGTTATTACTTTTGAAAAATCACCGGTCGAAAGGGCCCTTAAGTTTCTACCTTCTTTCGCTCTCTTTACATCATATATATATCATAGTATCATACTTTATTGATCAGCAATTTTAAACGAATTAAAAATTCGTTTAAAATTGCTGATCAATAAAGTATGATACTTTTTAAAATTATATATATATATATATATATATATATATATATATATATATATATATATATATATATATAAACGTATTTACCCAAGTCTGGTAATATGAATGACATTGGCTTATATGTAAATATGTAATTCAGAACAATTTTTATTTGTTTATTATGAAAAGAATATAAATATATGTTTGCTTTGTTCATTATGGAATTTCCTCTGTTACAAGAATTGTTTTGAAAGATTTGGTCTGATCAGAATGTATTTCTTCATTTTTACAATTAAAAGCAAAACAAATATTCCCCTGTTTTCCCTATATTCCATAGAATAGGTAAACTGATCCGCACCCACCACCCCAACCCCCCAAATCTTTGAAGAAAATAGAAAGTATTTGTATTTTGTCTTCTTTTTTGTGATTTATTAAATATTTTTTTTAATTTTCTTTTCTTTGCAGGTAAGTTACTGTGTTGAAAACTTCATTTCGGTGAGCAATAAATTTTTTTCTTTTGCTTTTTTTATTTATCTATTTTATTTTTTTATTTTTGGAAGAGGCTATGTAACCGGTTCTGGTCAAAGAGAAAAGCCTACTTTTAGGCTTATTTAACCGGTCCTCGTAAAATAGACAAACCTACTTTTATGCTTATTTTACCGGCCCTGAAGTAATGAAAAAAAATAACAACACAAACGTTTATTTATATTCATTCATATCTATATTTTGTGAAGGATAAATATACAAAAATTCTTCCAAATGAAAAATATAGATACCGTTCATGATCAAACTTGAATCTTTACAATTTTTTTTAAATTAAAAGAAATGATAAAGGTAAAATTGACTATCGTGAATTTTTTTCCAAAGTGGAAAAATGGCATTTTCCATTATCAATTGTTAAAACATAGTATTGTAACACTAGCCCTAACTCCAACCCTAATCCAAAACCTAACCCTAACCCTAACCCTAACCCTAACCATGAATTCTTGTTGATATGTATGAAAACGTAATATCATTTTTTTCGTTCCCAATATGAAGCGTGTAAAAAGTTGTTTACATTACCTTTTATAAGGAAAGACGTTAAACATGAAATGCCCGGTTGCTAACTTTTAGAACCGGCTAACTAGCCTATTCGTTTTTAAGACAAAAAATGGGAATCTATCAAAATAGGATGTATTTTATTTTTGTATATATTTGTATTTTAATTTTATAAATATTTTTTTCACTGAAAAACATAATCTTTCCTATATTACTATATTTGAGGCCGGAAAAAACTATATATATATATATATATATATATATATATATGTATATATATATATATATAATTATCCAAATCAATGTAATCAAAACATGGTTTCCACTAAACAAACGGACTTGTCATGTTTGACGGTACATTTTTCTGAAAATAATTTTTTGTGACTTGTCCTTTTTTTCTTCTGACGATAACCTAAGGTGGAAACTAGCTGAGGACAATATGATAAAAAGGGTTGGGGCTTGCCATAAGGGCAATAGCGTTGGGGAAATCAAATAGGTGCTACACCTTGACCTGAACAACCGTTTGATCGGAGGGAGGTCGCCGACTGACCGTCTAGCTTAAATAAGGGCCTAAGTGGAGTGTTGAATGTCATGGACTACTCAGTCACGAGTGTTCCATCCTTAAACATTACAGGACACTACCTACAGCCAATAAGTGGCCCCATGGTGTGTGTGTGTGGGGGGGGTTATACCTCTGCAGAGGTACAGTCGGTGTATTCTAAAGCCCCAGTCGACAGGGCTGACGTTATTGTTGTGGATTCGGTGATCATTCTTGCGATCTCGGTGACTTGACCAGGGAAGACAAGATCCAAGCATCAAATTCTCAATCCTAAGTAGATGACATCAAATACTTTGGTGTTTGGTGTCAAGAAGAATCACGCCATCCTTATAATCATGCGAAAACAGTTCTGATGGAATCTATCAAGTGTCCTGAAATGTCGTTTGTATTCAATGTAGATCAAATCCATTTTCCCCATTAAAATAAACTGAAATGCTATTAATCTGTTCCAGACTCCCTACCCCCTCCAAAAATAAACACCCGAATTTTTTTGTTATTTTTTTTTAATAAGAAAAATAGCAGAGTATTGGATAAAAACATGAAATACAATGTAATGGATTATATGCTGTAATAAGTTTTAATATTTTTGCAAATATTTTTGATTGGCGTAATAATTTTGGAAACTTAAATGTTTTTAGGGAAGTTATTAACATAAGCGTATCTGAAGCTTTCTTGTACCTCAAATTTTAGGTCTCAACACAAAGCAAAAATCGTAACTAGAAAATCTCGTAAGGTGGGTTATTCGTAAGTCAGTGCATCATTGTATTATACCTTTTTCATGGCAATAAAACCATCATTAAATAATACGCTAGTTCCTAAGTATTCTGTCCGTTATCATCCTGCAACACCCTATGGCTAAAAAAAGAGATCGTCCAAATCGTCCAAGATGCAATATAGAAATGTAAATCCAGATTATCTGGTATCGCTTAGTCGCAGATTTCTGATTTGTTCTATTTTATTTCATCCAATTTTAAAAATGAAACATTCTAAATGGTCTTGCGTCGCTTAAATTCCTAATGTAAAATCAAAATGAATTGAAAAAAAAAAGTTACATATCTGTTTTATTTGTAACATTGTGAATTACAAGGATAGCGAGCACTAAGAAGTCTCAGTGGTCTGAAGAGCCATCGTCGTGCCCGCAGCCTCTCTTGCAAATGAAAAAAGAAAAAAAAAAGATAAAAACAGGATATGGTCTTACTCGTGCATGAGATGACACCGAATGCATATATACTCTCGGCTATCATCCGATCCCGCGTATTGTGTGTCCTCTCAAATTTGATCTCCAAACGATGATTTCATCATATATCCTCTGTATCACACAAATTCTATTGTCGGAAGGTGAGGCTAAGGTTCCTTTATGTCTGTAGAAATATTTGTTCTCTCCAACTTCCCTGGTTTCCTGTAACGTTTTGAGTGATCTTAACGGAAATCCCGCACTACAGCAATATATATATATATATATATATATATATATATATATATATAAGTAAAAAAGTAAAGTCATCGGGGCGGCCAATGTCGGTATCAGCCATGCAGCGAGGGAGTCTATCCCCTTTTCAATAGCGCTAGACCAAGGAGATTATTTTAGCGTCTGAAGTGGGCGCCACACCTACCATCAGCTCCTTACTTTACCGCATAGATCCCTGTGCTACTCATACGCTAAGTTGGCGAGGGCGGGTATCGAACTAGGAACCTTGTGGTTTCTAGCCGAACGCTCTACCGACTGAGCTAACCAGTGTGGGATTGTCACTGTTTCAGCTTTTACTGGAACGGTGTGCCAAAATGCTTGCACTTACGCATGCATGAAACCAAATGGCTGTGACTGTTCCTTTGTCATCAAATAAATAGATATGTAAAACCTTTATATATTTATTTTATTATATATATATATATGTATGTGTGTGTGTGTGTGTGTGTGTGTATTCTCAAGTATCATGAAATTTCGTGCAATTTGCGACACGTAGAATTTTATCTGTTAGGGTCAAATTGGTTGAGAATACTTGGAACCAATTAATTGTTTGGAAATTATTTGTATTAGATAAAAATACTTGAAAACAATTATGTGCAAATTATTTGTATTAGATAGGAATTTGTATTAGATAGGAAACTATTTAATTGTGTGCAGATTATTTTTATTAGATAAGAATACTTGAAACCTTTTAACTGTATGGAAATTATTTGTATTAAAAATAGTTAAAGGCACAATTGTTTGCAAAGGATTATTATCAATATAAATTATTTGAAACCATATAACTGATTGAAGTATTTCAACCATTTATATAGTTTCAAATAATATAATATATATACTCAAGTATCATTTAATCTCCAAAAGATGATTTCATCATATATCCTGTATATTATACAAATTCTATTTTCGGAAAGTGAGGTTAAGGCTTTTATATTTTTGTGGAAATATCTGTTCTCTTCAACTTCCTTGGTTTTCCCCATAATGTTCAGAGTGATTTTAATGAAAATACCACACTATGCCAATATAAACACAGATGATGAGATATCATCAAGTGAGCCATCTATTGGCAAAAAAGTGAACTACTGATAGACTAAAGTAAGCAGCGATAGTCAACACACAATATTAATGAATGGTAATTTGTTAACATTAATTACAATACTTCGTTATTATTATCCTAAGGAGAAACGAATTTTCTGTTTTACATGAAACGGGACTCTATGTTGACTCTTATAGATTGAAAACATATTATTGTTGTTGGCGTTTTCTTGACATAAGGTGAGTGCTAGATGCCTACTCTTATTTATAGACTCGGCGATAATCATGTGACCATATTCTTGGCCAATCCCTGGCAGTACTCTGCTACTGATATTGTTATTTATTCCGGCTGTTCTGGTCATACCTACGCATATTGCTATGAACCTTCGTGGACGACGGAACATAGGATTATATCACTGGACCTTTTGACACTACATAGGATTCCATAACTCAGGACTTATTCACTTAACAAAGGATTCTATACCGCAGGACTTACTTACTTTAAGTCCTTTTCAACTGGCCAAGGATGGCGGTCAGAAACTTAATAATTGTATACAAACAAATCATAATTACTATTAAATATGATCACTGAAGTTAAGCAGTGATGAGGTGATGAGCCTGTTTACTACTTAATTGAGTGATCACTTAAGCAACAACACGTACTGTAAGCAACCCGAGTCCTCTGTTATGCGTATAGTTACTTCAATCCATATGCGAACACATAATTAGTATTAGATAGAAATACTTGATACTGCTGTTGCGGTATCAGTGCTGCTGTATGACTGCACCACTTGGACCCTAACGAGGAGTCTTGAAAATAAGCTAGATGGGAGCTGCACAAGAATGCTGTGTGCGGTCTTGAACAAGTCGCGGAAACAGCACCCCACAAGGAAGCAGCTGTATGGCCATCTGCCCCCTATCTCACAAAGCATCCGAGTGAAACGGACAAGGCATGCTGGACACTGCTGGGGAGCAAGGACGAGCTCATAAGCGACGCTCTGTATATATCCTTCCGCCTTCGTCTCAATTTAAGGTTTCTCTTCCTCTGTCGCAATCTCTTTCTTTCTTTCTTTCTTTCTTTCTTTCTTTCTTTCTTTTACTATTCATTCTTCCATCGTTTTCTCAATTTGAGATTTATGCTTCTCTCTATTAAAATGTTCCTCTGTCTGTCTGTCTGTCTGTCTGTCTCTCTCTCTCTTCCTTTCAATTTTTTCCTTTTTCTCTACACCCCAATGTCGCTCTCATTTCTCTCAGTCAATTCGAGATTTCTGTGAAAGCCAGCACACGGGCATGCTGATTTTGGCCGCCCACCAAGAACCTACATTGACCAACTCTGTGCGGATGCTGGATGCTGCATAGAGGACCGCCCTGGGACAATAAATGATAGAGAAGGTTGGCGAGAGATTTCATGGATATCTGTGCTAACTGCGTGACATGATGATGATGATGATGATGATGATGATGATGTAGTAACTAAAACGATACAAGAGTATTAGCATTAGATAGGAATACTTGAAACCATATAACTGTTTGCAAATTATTAGAATCATATATGAATATTTGAAATCATACACTTGTGTACGAATCATTAGTATTATATAGGAATACTTGACACCATACTACTGTATGCAAATTATAGTTATTATGTAGGAATACTTGAAACCATACAATTGTGTCCAAATTATTAGTATGAGATAGGAATACATGAAACTATACAATCGTAGGCAAATGATTAGAATTATGTAGGAATACCTGAAACCATAAGAGTGTATGCAAATTATTAGTAATATAGGAATACTTGAAACTATACAACTGTATGCAAATTATAAGTATAAGATAGGAATACTTGGAACCATACAATGTAAATTATTAGTATTATATAGGAATACTTGAAATCATACGATTGTATGCAATTTATTAGTCATATAGGAATACTTGAAACTATACAGCCGTATTCAAATTATCTATTCCTTTTTATCTATCTATTTATCTATCTATCATATTTTCGTAGACATCCTTGTTAGACAAGATTTATCTATGTTAATGATTTGGACTATAAATTAGATACTCATTGATAAATTTACGCATTTTACGTGTTTTTGTTACAGACAAACATAGAATCTCCGTCATAATAAGGTTTGCTGTATTCTCCCGCTGTAGTATTTTGGAACATCTCACAGCACCTTTCAGTCCTCTTTCATTTGAAACCACTCTGTCTGTTGCAAGGGTACGTAGCTTCCTCAGCTGCATGCCATATCTTAGAACTCCCAGTCCTGTATTCAATTAATATCTTGGGACCATATGACCCCCTTTTGCGATTTCGATTCGTGGGGACATTTTTTCCATTTACACCGTCAAAATCCGGTTAATTGTTAATGACGATTTTTAGATTTTTTTTTAATTATAAAACTAACCCTTAACCCTAACCCTAACCCCTAATTCTAACCCTAACCCCTAAAAAACAACCGGATTTTTACGGTGTAAATGAGAAAAGTGTCCCCACGAGTTGATTGCAAAAGGGATGCTTAAAGTCATATGGTCCATATTTTGTCTCAGTTGATTTCAGAAACTTCATCAGAATGAATCTATCTATCTATCTATCTATCTATCTATCATCATTTATATAGCAATCTGCATAAACTAATAATTCATTCTGATAAAGCATCTGAAATCACCAGAGACGAAATATTAATTGAAACCACATAGCAGGTTGAAAAAAAAAAAAGACTTACTTCAGCGTTAAATAACCCAACAAGGGTTGACGTGCCGCCGCCAAACCAACCAAATCAGATAGGATTGGCATGAGGTCACGAGTGTAGCACTTTCATATAAAATTTGGAAGCGATAAATGGCAGTTTAGCTCGTCTGAAACTGAGATGAATAAAACAATGCTATCCTAATTTTCCCAGAGGTTTCGGCCATATCAACGATCAGGTATGATCTAAGGCCATGGGCCCTTGTTATAAACAACAGTTGAGACGTTAATTTCTTAGTTTTAAGACCTTCTACAAGATTTATTTGGGTTTTTTTTTTAACTTACGTTGGAACATAGGTTGATTTTGACGTATTTAGCAGTCGATTTTCGCATACGAAATTTATCAAATTTAACCAACGTTTTCCAAGTTGCAAATTATCAGGCATTATTGGACAGGTTGGATGATAGTTAAAAATACCAAATTTAATGTTATCTATTAATAATGGAGATTCGCTTCCGGTTTTTTTTCTGTAACAAAAACTACGTCACTGCTTACGTCACTATACCCGAAATCGTCATGACATAGAATAAATACACTCAAAATTTGAGCATGCAACATGAGACAGTCCTCATTGTTTTTTAAAACAAGTTTTAATAGGTATATCCCCAGTATCATATATTCATATATAGTTTGTTTTATTTTAATAGATATTCAAAGTTAATAGAATTTAGTTTCGATTTCAAATTATTTTATTTATTTATTTATTTTTTTTACTCCTTTAATAAATTTGATGATTTCATGATTTAGGGTTCAAACCCTCCGAATTTTTAACTTCCACCTCCTCAAGCAATATCTTTCAAAAACTTATTTTTACATCGCCCGGAGGGTGTTTTTTATTTTGCTAGTTTTATTAATTATCAATGTTACTACACAAGCTTTTTTTTGTTTTTTTAATTACCGCTATTACATGTGAATAAAGACTTTCAAAGTGCGATTTCTAAAATGTTCCCAAATGTTTCAGCAACAATCAGGCATGATATAATACTGTGAGAAAGAAAAAAAGCAGATTTGTCGAGCCAAGTGTAATCAAGTTAAGTTTACCACGAAATTAATCTGGTTAAGTAGCTGTCACATTAGTGGTTACTTTCTAAATTGCTGTGATGGAAGGATTTTATGATCGGCTCTTAGGTGTCAATTTTGGGATATAACAATAAAAATACCTCAATGTTAGTCGAGAGGTCGAGAGGTCATATGGTGTTTAGGTTTCAGCTATCAACATGAGCCTGCTTATTTTCTTGGCTACAAAGAATAGGAAAGAGGAGGTGCTCGTCGTGTAATGGTTATCGTTGCGACACGGGTTCAAATATTGGACAAAACTGAGTGAATGTCACATAGATGTAATACCCTTGATAAAGTTATAATTCGAACTGTTCTCCCTTCATCTAAGGGTAAAATAATATGGCAAACTGGGCTTTTGAACCTTGATAGGGCAACCAGTCTAGGAGAAAGAAAACTCTGAATTCAAACCTGTTAAACTCCACTTAAAAACTGACCTCGTTTCACATCCTGCTCATGCTGAGGTGTGGGTAAATATATATAATAAAAAGGGTTGGATGTTTGCCATAAGGGCAGTTTGAAGAATACTCTCTGAAGATATGAGGTCTTGACATGACCGGATGCAGCCTCTCCGACCGACTGAGAGGTTAGGTAAATATATTCAACGAATTGGAAAAAATATTTCATTAACAGCATTGTTCTTGCTATAAATAAAGCTATGATGTATGTAAAAACTAAAAGGCAGTGTCAGTTGAAGACTTACAGCACTGTTTCTGGGAACGATGACTGCTAGAGAAGTAAGGACAAACTCATAAGGGACATTCTCTTGTGGACACCTACACATGGACACACCAGTGTAGGCCGACCAGCAAAACCCTACTGTAAAACTCAGGATCCTGGGTGCTGTGCAAAGGACCTCCCAGGAATGAAGATCGATAGTATATATCTTTTTAAACATTCTTCACATCCTTAAATCTTACCCTTATGAGAATTTCAGAAGATATCAGCACCTGTTCTTATAAAGCATTGGGTTACTTAAAGGAGAGTAACCAACACAGAACATTTGGTAGTGTTAGGGGGTATACGCATCGGATATACTCACTGGCTAGCAGTGAGACAGAAAACTGACAAGTAGAGAGTCAGGCAAACAAAGACTGACAGTCAGGCAGACAATGACTGGTCCCATGTGTGACCACACACATGATACACACATTTGAATTCTATCCAAATCCCTCCTCCCCACTATATTCCCTGTATCAGGAGTCGGAGTCTCTACGGTGGTGTGATGCTGAAATCCAGTGCTACCCATCAACTCCTGCGACACTACCGTTGCCAAACTGCATTGGTACCTTACTTTCCTTTGGATCACAGCGGCAGTGTGAAGAGGGGGATTTAATGCATGGACTTTTTTAAAAAGAGAAAAAATACAACAAATTTTTTTAAATATATATATTTGAAATTTTTTTTTAACTTTGACACTACTCCATCGTCTCTCGCAGACAGAAGGCTGCCAACCAGGTTCCCTGCCAGTGAAAATGAATAAAATAAATATTGTTATATGTTAAACATGTTTCATTGTTTTTATTATTATTTGTTATTCCTACATCTCGGGATATAACAGGTAGAAAAATAATAGACAAGTCTGTTAGTAACATATAACATCTGATTTAACACAAATTGAGGGAACATGGTTCCTAGGCAATACAAGAGACATAATGCGTTTAGGTTCATGTTGAAATGTCTGGTAAGACAAAAAGGTGGGAACCCCTTTTTGTTTTTTTTGGGGGGGGGGTCTGGAACGAAAGGTACGCATCATGTGCGATGTCGAGGAGAAGTGACCACTACGTATGTCCTCCTCAAGACAAGTCTGTAAATGAGGGTGAGACTTTGGGGTTCCCGCCTCACGTGACCGAAAAGGGACTTTTGGCGCGGGAAAGTTCCTCAAACTCTGTGACAAGGGAGACTACTTCATTAGTCCTCCTTTCACCCTTGAGATGAATTTTATTTCTCCACGTCAATGCTTTGCTTTACTCATCTAATCTTAGTGACCGTATAGCTGTTTTCTTGTGGGATGGTACTGCCGTACAGTAGCACTGATACGGCTACGGCTTGGAAGTCACCGGCCTTCTATTACGCAATCCATACGTCAGGAGAAGCAAGGATGAACTCATAAGTGACGTTTTCCGGTGGACACATACGCATAGACATACAAGTGTGGAAGGACCAGCAAAATCCTTCAGTGAACAGATCTGTGCGGACTCTTGATACCAACTTTGTTACCCTTTTTATGGGCCATCCTTTAGGCTTCAAGCAAGAGAGCTTGTCCAGCAGAAATCCTTGGTAAAGAATCCTTTGGTTGTAAGTTCCTTCGTCAATGATTGCAAATGAACGTCTGTTCAGTATCAGTGATCAAGTTGTCAACCAGCCACGCATTAAAGCTGTTGATTGGCGAAGGAATAGACCACGTGACCTTGCCCAGTCTATCAATTTAAGTGGTAAATTGTAGCACACCTTATATACACCAAATAATCCAACAACATTAAAGAACTTAAAATATGCCATTCCTTCAGATGAAAAATTAAACCCTACAATTTTTTTAAATTGTATATGTGCATGCGTGTGGGTTGATGCGAGTACATTATATATATATATGATTTTAGGATGTTTGTTTTTTAGAAGCATTGTTGATAAATTATTATTTATATTTTTGCTTGAAGGCAATTATAATGCATGTATCGCATAAAATTCGATAATTATAGAAAATAATCTTGACAACTTTATTTTCTATAATTATCGAATTTTATGCGATACATGCATTATAATTGCCTTCAAGCAAAATATATATATATATATATATATATATATATATATATATATATATATAATGAGTATGAAATAAAACAAAATCCCAAATTGCACCTATTAGTTCCTGACTAAGATCTCAAATGGTTCTGTGAAAGATAATAATCCAGAAAAAAATTCTACAAACTTCAAAAACAGATGCAATTTATGTTTAGAAGAAAAAATTATATTATAATTTAAAAAATATAAACAATTATTAAATCAGTGTAATGATATAATTTTCAAGTGTCGTCATATGAACAACTTTAAACATTCTTAATGGGTTTAAATATATATATATATGTGTGTGTGTGTGTGTGTGTGTGTGTGTGTGTGTGTGTGTGTGTGTGTGTGTGTGTGTGTGTGTGTGTGCTTTTTCTGCCGGTAATGTAATTTATTGCAAGTAGTATATACTCCCTTTTTCCAACTTTTTTCCACATTTTTTTTACCGATTTTTTTTTTTTTTCGAAAAGACATATATTTAGTTCAATTCATGATTTTGTAAATCAATTTCTGAAGAGTCCGATAAAGTCAAAATAAATTTAACAAAGGTTTTTCTTTTATATATATATATATATATATATATATATATATATATATATATATATATGGATGATATCAAGTGTTTCCTTGATAGGATTCAACTAAAAATGAGAACTCAAACGTACATATAAAGATTTGCGTATATATCTTTATATATAAATAAATGAATAAATAGATAGCTTACGTCAGATATAAATTTATTTCGGGATTTTTTTTCTTCCTCTTTTTTACTAAGTTGAAGATTTCTTGGCTGAACTTGCACAAAGGTGTCAAAATTAAAGTGACCCAGAAAAAACAGAACCCACAAATTTTGTAATAAAACTGTTAAGTTTAAATATAGGGGTCTAGGGATAGGGTTTAGTGTTAGTGTTAGGGTTAGGGTTGGGGTTTAGGGTTAGTTTAATGGGAAAATGAATAAATAATTTTTGTTCTGTTTTTTCTGGGTCATTCTAATTTTGACATCTTTGTGCAAGTTCAGCCGATTCTTATCCTGTCATACTGCTATGAAAATCAGACTTTTTTTTTCATACACACACACACACACACACACACATATATATATATATATATATATATATATATGTGTGTGTGAGTGTGTGTGTGTGTGTGTTTGCGGGATGAAGGACGAGTTTCATTTAATGTCGATACATTAAAGTGCTTGGCTTCAAGGAGTTGCCTTCCCAAGGAGCATCTTATCTTTTTGCCTGATGCCTGAAGCATTTCCCACAGATAGGGGGAGTCCAATGGAAACCAACAGATTTTAGCACTGTCCTGAACTATGCATAAAAGTCAGGTATGCCTACTCATAAATAATTGACATTGTATCACATTCGGCCATAACTGAGAGGTCAGGTGTGTGTGGATGGGTGTGTGCTGTGTATGTGTGTCAGTGTGTGTTGCGTGTTTGTGTCTATGTGCATTTGTGTGTGTGTGTGTGTGTGTGTGTGTGTTTGTATATCATATCAAAAGTATTTATTTATTAAACACGGTTTTGTTAAAACCGGTATGCAAATTATTCACACCATATGCTATGTAAACATCTATTTCTTAATGATATATAACACACATCACACATTAATAATATGGGCTGTTTTGAGGTAAATCTATATCAGGTAGACCTTTATAGAGACATTGTTAATAAATAAGATGCTAATTAAGATTAGATAGCAATAGCATAATCTTTACAGATCATTGCCATCCCTCACAATCCTATAACCCACCGCCAGAACTTTTTCTCTCATGGCCCTCAATGACACATCAAACCCGCTGCAGATCCACAAAATTTGATGCAAATATGACATATGAAGGATGTCCTTCCCATTGAATCAGATGAATCAGTGATAAAATGTGATGCTTATGCAGCACCATATGTCTCTTAAGACCAGAAGCTGACTTACAGACTTTGTTACAGATTGCACAGGACACATTGTTTGTTCCTGGGTTTGCATGAATTGTCTCTGATGAGATTTCCTATGATTGTCCTATCCAGCCTTAGAAAGTAGAATTCGATCACATGTCTGACATTTCCAACCCTCCATGTTCTCTCCAATATAATAGGTGTATCCCTTTTGAAGTTGACACTTGAGGTTTTCATGCTCAATTCTTTCACTCTCAAAACTGGTACAGCCATCATTCACATGAATTCTCAGTCAGTTCTCTTCAATGCCAGCTTTTCCCAGTAGTCAGGATTTTTTTATTTTTAGAAGGTTGTTTTTTAAGCAAATCCTTATACCTCTTCCAAGGCTTATGCTGTGGCCTTTTGCCATCATGCAGCTGACCGTAAAGATTAGATAATGATTATTTAATAACCATTGAGAATATAACGTTAATAACTAAAGGAATTGTGACATTTGGATAACATAGTTTTGGTTACAGACAGACATATACACAATCTCCATTAAAAATAACTAGTAAAAATAATGCACAATCCAGCTGTAATTATTTAAGTTTTAATGTAATGAAATTAATTAAATTAGAAAAACAAACAAAATTAAATAAGAATACATATAAAAAGAGAAATTATTTTAATTATATTTTAATTTGTTTCTGTATAAAATAATTCATAGGATTGATTTTAATGTTGGAGAATAAAATAATACTATTAGAGATCAATAACACCAAGTAATTATTTATTAAACCTGATTTGTTAAAACCAGTATGCAAATTAACCACACCATATAATATGTAAGCCTTTATTTCTTAGTGATATATAAGACACATTGCAGGAAATTAAACACACTAATAACATTGGCTCTTCAGGGTGTGATCTGGTGACTTCGGACACTGGACTATTGATTTAACAGTGTTGATCCAGGTGGCTATCCCCCTAGGCAATACCTGCCCCCTTGATTTAAAGGGGCAGGACTGGGTTTATTGCCCAGTGCCTAAGGCCCCTCTTGAGGGGGAATGCTAATGGATCAACACATTTTTCTGCCTACCCCATGAGATTCAGCTCATGGATGGACCCACATAAAAATGTCCTTGTGGCACACCCTCGTAAGTGGGATGTGAGGCAAATACCCTAATAGCATGGGCAGTTTTGGGGTAAATCCAACTCAGATTTTCATAGAGACCTTGTTAGTAGGTAAGATTTATTCTATGTATTAATGATTTAGACTAAAAATTAAATACACATTAATAAACTTACGCAATTCCTGTAATATTATGAAGTAAGTCGTGACATAGTTTCAGTAACAGACTGACAGAAACTGAATCTCAATTTTTTTAATGAATAACAAAATGTTTCATGGTGAATTTTATATCAAGGTTCAAGTTTCTACACAGATCCACAACCATACAGATTGTTATTTATATAGTAGATGTATGGATCTAAGTACATTATAACTAGTATTCTTTTTGACGAGTGAAGAGAAATGAATCAACCTTGTATTTTATCACCTGTGAAATTGGCCTACCTATGATTTGCCTTAAGCAAGAAACTCAATGTAACTGAGTAATTAATTACTTATTGTAATTAACCCACCTGTAATGTTTTTACTTATAAGAGTGTGTAAAGTGATTATATTTTCATTACCATCACCATGGCAACAGCTTTCAGGACAAATCAATCGACTAATCAGAAAAATAAATAAATAACAAACTTTGCCTCAATCATTGAAATAATTTACTATCTTTTTGGTTTTTGGATTATTTGGATTATTTGACTATTGTCCTCATCTTTATTGTTATCTACACACATTTACACAACATTTTGGGCAATGTGCCCACTGGACTTCTTCTGGTATTTCTTATCAGGTTAACAGATTGAGAATAGTCTACAATGGTTGTTTGAATAATGGATTTGGTTCCAAGTCTCTACAAAGGCCCCTCCCCCCCCCCCAAATTGGACAAGAAGACTTCTGAGTCCAACAAGAAATACCTGAAGAAGGCTGAAGGGCACAATGGCTGAAATGTTGTGTAGATAACAATAACATTCTGTTCATATCTATCTATCTATCTATCTATCTATCTATCCCAGCCTGTTGATA
>CM042165.1:86974257-86979257 GCA_023376005.1 Doryteuthis pealeii
ATTAATAAGCATAATTAGATTGAAAGATAGACAGATTTCGACTTAGATAAGTAGATAGATAGATAGATAGATAGATAGATAGATAGAGATAGAGAGATAGAGAGAGAGAGCGAGAGATAGAGATAGATATGAACAGACGAATAGATAGATAGATAGATGGATAGACAGATAGATAGATATTGATAAGCATAGATAGATAGATAGATACAGAGAATGCTTAAATAGTTTAATGGCATATCAATATTTGCAGGTTATTTAAAGCCAAAGCCATTCTTGTAGAAGAATGGTGGTACTAGATGAAGAGATGTTGGAGAAAGGTTTTGTTTAAAAGTGAATATAACAACACAACTGGAGTTCAAACTGGGTTTAGTCTTCCCAGGGAAAATGACCAATAGGGAAGGTTGGTGAGAGAGAGAGTCATGGATATCTAATGCGGCCAAGACGACCTGATGAAATTCATGTGTATTAATAAATTGGTAGAAATAATATTTATTAACTTGATGTGTATTAATAAATTGGTAGAAATAATTTTTATTAACTTGATGTGTATTAATAAATTGGTAGAAATAATTTTTATTAACTTGATGTGTATTAATAAATTGGTAGAAATTGGTATTAATACCCATTAAGTTATTTCTTCTACCTTATTAATAAACTGGTGGTTGATCCTCAGCCACCACCTTCTAACAGATTTTTGTTTGCTATAAGAGAATGCTGTAAGGACTATCATATAGGTGCTAGGGCTTGACATGACCAACTGATTGTTCAGATCAGTGCCCATCTCTAAGGGCCAAGGTAGAGTGTTTCATGTCATGGACTGCTGAATAGGGTAGGTCGATTTTTCACTTTTTAAAAATATCAAATTGTCCATCTATGCAAAAGTTGTGTGTTATTATACCGAATACTGATACCAAAAATAAGATCTTTTATTTGCATCATTGTTTGAGGAAATAGTATCAAAGATTGTCTACTAAAATACTAAAAATCCTTGTTTTTGCAAAATTTAGCCTAGAAATTGGTTAGAAAATTTAACCTTTTCAGTATTTAAATCAGAAATGTTATTTTATTTTATTAAAATGAAAGGAATTAAATATTATAAATAGAATTTAAATTGAAAATGTGTTCCCTCCCATCACCACCGACACCTCTGATATGCTGTAACAGATGATCTTTGATGCTATTTCCTCAAACAATGGTACAAGTAAAAGATCTAATTTTTAGTAATAGTATTCAGTATACAAACACACAACTTTCACATAGATGGACAATTTGATATTTTTGAAAAGTGAAAAATCGAACTAACCTACTGCTCAGCTACCAGGATTCCAACCTTAAGCATCACAGGTCACCAAACACAGCCAACAGGTAGCCCCATAAGGGGGAGTCTTACTGCTCTATAAAGTAATATACAACAGCCCCTTCCCCAGCTGAGTGGGTTGGTTGTTGATGGTCACTATGGTGTAGATTATACATGTTGGGGAGTAACGGATGGATTTTATGCAGTTCTTGGGTTCATGCCTCTTAAAATGGAGATATTATTGGTTGCCTATGAAGTAGGGGTGAATATCTGTTATAGAATAGGCTTTTTGTTTTTTAATAAGAGTTTCTAAAGATGGTAATATTTTAAAATGATGTTCTATGGTGTAGGTTTATAAACAAATACATAGATACACAGACAAATTGCTATTTATATAGTAGATGTATGGATCTAAGTACATTATAACTCGTATTCTTTTTGACTAGTGAACAGAAATGAATTGACCTTGTATTTTATCACCTGTGAAATTGGCCTACCTATGATTTGCCTTAAGCAAGAAACTTAGTATTTAGCCAAGGTAAGTCCTGAAGGGGAGTGTTGCTGGTTACAAATGATTATTATTAAATAGAAATAGTTACAAGGGACCATTTATGAATGTATGAATTAGATAGGAATACTTGATATTATATAACTGTGGGAATATTATCTGTATTAGACAAGAATACTTGATATCATAGAACCCTAAGTAAAAACAAAACAAAACAAAAAACTCTAATGAAATAACCAAACAAAAAATGTAAATATAAACGTATAATGAATGTGATTCCCTAACCTCCAGTGAAATTGTATTAAAATAATTTTTTTTAAATAGAAATAACTACAAAAAATAACTACCATATGTGGTTATTTTAAAGTAAACATAGTCTTTCCTTTTAAGGAAATCTTCTGTTTAAATTATCTACATACTAAATAAATAAAAAAACAGACACACACACACACGCATACTTATAAACAACATATGAACAACAAAATCAAAGAAAAAAACTAAAAAAAAAAGAATACATTGAAAAACAAAATGAGTGGCCCACAGTTTCAATGTGAACGGCTTGACTGCTTACAAAGACAATTTGTTAATGAATGAAAATGAAGGCTTGTGTAGGACCACCCACACTTGGGGGGTTGGAGGGGATGAGCTGATAACAGAAGAATGATCTATCAGTATACCAGAGATTCTTCAAAGAACACTCATCAGTTTTTGAAATCAGTTTATCTTTCCTTCTCCTAGATTGGTTGCCTTACTATTGACTATTAAAATCCCTATGTTAAAAAGTATGAAATATTCCTAATATGAATTATTTTTAAACATCTAATTACTTTTATTGATTAAGCTGCCCATATTTGGCATGAAGTTACAACTAAGTTTAACTGTATTTTTATTGAATATCCTATATATTATATCATATATATATTTACCAACCCCTCCACACGAGCAGGATGTGACACAAGGTCAATTTCTTAAGCGGAGTTCAACAGGTTTGAATTCAGAGTTTTCCTTCTCCTAGACCAGTTGCCTAACCAAGGTTAAAGAGCCCAGTCTGCCCTACTATTTATCCATAGCTGGAGGGAGACTAGGATTCATACCTTTCCCAAGAGTATTAGCGCTAAGTGAAATGCAATTAGCACGTCCAGGATTTGAACTCGGGGCAACAAGTCCATTTTACATGACTTTAACCATTACACAATGGGCTTCCAATAGTATATCATATAGGTAGGGAATTCTTTAAGATATTAACAAAAAATTGACAGTCAAAAAATGCAAAGGGAATTAGTTCAAAAATGAATGTAATAGCCTGATTGGAGTTTGAACTCGCTTGCTATGATGTTGCAGTCCAGCACGTTAGCCACTACACCACAAGGAATCCACCCCCACCCCCCAATATGGTTTCATATTACTACTAATAATAATAATCCTTAGTAAACAATTTAGCATCAAGTAACTATTCTTAATACAATTAATTTGTACACAGTTATATGGTTTCAAGAAAACAAGCAGATAAACAGAGAGAGAGACACACACACACGAACACACACACATACACACACATACATGCATACAGACAGACACACAGACACACACATGCACACACACACACACAGATAGACACACACACACATACACACACGAACACACACACACAGATATACACACACATACACACACATACACACACACACACAGACATATAGACACACACACACACACACACACACACACACACACAGATATACACACATACAGACAGACAGACAGATATACACATACACACACACACACACACACACATGCACATGCACACACACACACACACTCACACACATGCACACACACAGACAGATATACACATGCACACACACACATGAAATTTTGCCTTGCTTTATTTAATGGCACATCAACTCCTCATGAGATATTTTATGCTGAAATTTACATTTCTAATTTTTCATTACAATCAATTTTCATTTTGTTTATTTTTAAATTGCACATTTTTTTATTTGTGGATAATAATCATTTGTTTGCACAGTTATATGATATCAGGTATTCCTACCCAGTTCTGATACCACCCTGTCAGCTGGGGCTGTAGAATACCAAGTGCACTTCTGTGTGCAAAGAAATAACTATTGTTAAATAGAAATAATTACTTGAAACCATATAATAATTAGTATTATATAGGAAAGAATACTTGAAACCATAAATACGATATGAAATATTCCTAATGTGAATTATTTTCAAACATCTAATAGATTTATAGATCAGATGAGAGTCGGCCTGGATGACCAAGAACTTCAAAACTGGAAATTCATCCCTGGAGACACTTTAGTGTCCTACCCCATGACATTCTATTTTGGTGTTGGTCTTACCCCATCTGCTGGGTATATAAGTTATATTCTGGGGTAGTGTAAGCTTTAACAGCACAAGAAACTGAATCAGTAATATTTACCAAACGTGTTTATCATGTTGATGTCACATAATGTTCTCTTATGGACACCGACGCAGATACTAGATGCCGTGTGGAAGACCTGGCATGATTGATGACCTATTGGGACAGGTGGTGAGAGAGTGTCATGAAAATCTGATCATGATTTGGTTTGGTTGGATTTTACGGCATGTCAACCCTTGTTGGGTTATTTTATACCAAAACATGTTGTTTTTGTTAGGTTCAGACCTAACGAAATCTAGAGTTGCTCCCCTTGGTCAGTAGGGGTTTTCTGGAAACGCGGAAGTGGCGTTTCCACCATAACACTTTTGGATTGGGGCTTGTGTAGGACAGGTGCATGCACATCACGGTTGAACTAATTAAGTCACTTTTAGGGTAGAAGCATAGTCTACACTTTTTTTAAATAAACACCTTGTTAATTTCTAACAACCTGGCGTTGCATTTTCATTCAGTGCTCTGTATCTTATTTGTTTGTAAAAACATTTTTGATGGGTACACTTTTTTTTAAACACATTTTTTCAAAATTCATTTTTTTCAATTTAACCCATAGATAGGACCCTAACAGGTACTACCACTCCATGTCAGAGTGAACCTGCGAGTAATGGTGATGAAGGAGTACTCCACATTCCCTAGAGCTCCAGAATTAGAACTTCACCATCAGATAGAGTTTAACACTATACCCAGGACACTAAAACCTCTAGTGTTTTCTAGCACATACATGATAAAAAGGGTTGGGTTTGCCATAAGGG
>CM042165.1:86984257-86987507 GCA_023376005.1 Doryteuthis pealeii
TATATATATATATATATATAGGTGTGTGTGTGTGTGTGTGCTTACATATTATTATGTGTTTTTATGATTTAAAAAATGCCTGTATTTACACATCAGACAGGATATTATCCTAGTTCGAGCGGAAGGTCTAATGGGCCTAAGAAATTGTGGAATTGAACGATATATTTATTCAATCAAACTTTTGTGAGATTACGCCGGGGGAAAATCAATGATTTATGCTTACCGCGTCGTAAACGGGACATAAATCTATCGTTCACAATTTTATTGAAGCAATAAACACGGGCAAGAAACAGTATTGTCAGCTGGGGCTCAGAATATACGAGTGAACAACTGCAGAGGGGGTAAGATCTCCCCCCCCACACACACACACCTAATGGGACCACCTCTTGGCCGTGGGTGCAACCCTTGATGTGTAAGAATCTAACTGATGGTTTGAGCAGTTTATGACACGCAGCATCTCCCCCTTTTGTCTTACTTAGGCAAGACATACGGTCTAAGAGGCCTCTTCCTATCAATCGACTGGACAGGTCAAGCCTAGCACCTATATGATTGTCCTAACCCTATTGCCCTTATGGCAAGCCCCAACAATTTTCATCATGATTATTAACTAATTAATATTTAATCTTAATTAGCATCTTATTTATTAACGATATCTCTATTAAAGTCTAACAGATCTAGATTTGCCTCAAAACAGCGCATGTTATTAATGCATTTAATTTGTTTTGGTTTCGTTGTTATTTCTTTACTTATATATATATATATATATATTATATAATATATATATATATTATATATATATAAGAAAAACTAGTCATTGCATTTTATCCTAATTCTAAAGAATCCTTATATTAAAACTCGGAAATGTTGAATAGATGTAAATAGAAAAGTAAATGGAGTGTCGACCGTTAAAAACACAAACGTGTGCTGCGTTCCCTTTCTAATTTTTCTTTTTAAATTCACACGTACTAATCAATTTCAATCAAAATTATCCTGAAGAACATTGTAGATAAAACATACGATGATATTCTCTGCTTGTTATCAGTTTTCTAAACCAGGTCTACATATGTATTGATCGCTTTTATATATTCCTTCAATATTCCGACTCATTCAGTTTCTTTCTTTTTTTTTGTCAACAGTCAAAATTGTGACTCACTGAATTTTTTTGTCTTTTTTGTCGAATCATAATCTCTTCAATATATATATATATATATATATATATATATATATATATATAATGAGTACAAGAGATAACCTACTCGAGTTTCACCGTAAGGATCTTCAGGGTTAAATCCACTGAATTAATCGGGGCACGATTAATAGCAGTGTGTGTTCATTGCATTGAACACACACGTGAAATCGACTGCTAATTAATCAGTGTCTCTATATTCAGTGGATTTAACCTGAAGATCTTATGGTGAAACTCGAGTAGGTATCTCTTGTACCATTTCATATATATATATATATTATATATATGTGTGTGTGTGTGTGTGTGTGTGTGTGTGTGTGTGAAAGGAATGGTTCTTCTTTCTCTTGAACCTCTCATCGAAGAAAAAACACATCAAACATCTCTAATAATTTTTATAGAAAGATGCTGAAAAGAAACCTGTCGGTAGTTTAAAAAATGCTTAAGTGAATACTTACGTAAAACACACACACACACACACACACACACACACACACACACACACATAATAATATATATATATATATTATATATATATATATATATATATAAAAGGAAGTTTGGTATGTTTGTGTCGACCTATAACTCCAAAACGAAAGATCACGCAGATTCGAAATCTCGCATACACATTAACATCCTTATAACTAAAAAAGACACCAAATTTGGTTATTGCTTTCTACTGATTAACGGATATAATTAATTAATTAAACAAAATAAAACGATTTGAGATAATCGTAGCATGGCTCCTGCTGCTAATATAACAAAAATCCCTGACTGTTTGCCTGTATCAGCAGTGATTTTAAATGGCCGCACGATACCTGCTGATAATTTGAAATAAACTAATTCATGCCCTACTCGTTTCAGCTCAGAATTTCTCACGTATTCCCGGTCCAATCTTAGAAATATTTATTTGGTTAGAAAGAAAAGAATAATCTTTCTTAATATCTAATTTGTATGTGGTTTTATCAATTGAATTTTGTTACAGCGAAGTAAATAACAATAATAAGCGAAAACATTTAATATAACAATTAATAATAACTCAATTTTGTTTCTATTATTAATACTTTCAATTAGAATAAATATATACATTTTTAATCAGTATTTAATTTGTTCGTATGTACAAAAGAGTTTTTTCAAAAGGGAAAAAAGAAAAGAAAAAACAATTGTATACAAACAATTGTAAGTATTCAATTCTTATATTTTATTGTTGCATTTATTAAAACGGTAAAAAAAAGGAAGGAATTAAACAAATACATTTCATTTGAAATTAACAAGAAGGGAGTTCGCTTGAAAAATAAAGTTGTTTCAAAAATGTAAACAAAAGAGAGACTATTCTTAATAAACGAATATTATAATACACTAATTCTTAGATATTGTTATTGTTAAATACTTTAATAAAGTTTAGGAATTCCGTTTTTTTAAAATAATATCTTACATGTAAACAAAAAGAAGAATTCCTAAAATAAACAAACATTCTACTATACATTCTCCGGCGATTTTCTAAATTTGATAAATCATTTTCCTCTTATTTCTTTCCTTATTCCTGTTTTCTTCACTCACTCTCTGGTGTTTCCTATTTTTTTTTTGTCCAGGTCATGGACTGGGTACATTTGCTAGTATATATATATATATATATATATAGTTGATACAAGCACGTGAATAGATATCTATCTGCTTATGAAATTAAAAGTTCATTTTGCCATGCGTATATTTACTGTAGAACTCTCTCCACCTCCCCTCTTCTTATCTTTCTCTCTCTCTTTCTCTCTCTCTCTTTCTCTGTCTCTGTCCTCTCCCTCTCTCTCATAATATATATATATTATACATATCCCAAGCTCTCTAACTCTTTAATCTATCTCTCTATATATAAGAGAGAGGGGGAGAGGATTGAGAGTGAGGGAGATTACTTCAGTAAATATACGTGTAGCAAATGAACTGCTATTCACAAGCAGATGATGTCTATTCATTTTCATTTTGTCAATATATATATATATATATATATATATATAGTATATATATATATATATTAATATAGTCCATAAATGGGTCTACCCCATATATACATGC
>CM042165.1:86987607-87005107 GCA_023376005.1 Doryteuthis pealeii
TTAACGGGACCACCTCTTGGCCAGTGGGTGGCAACCTTGATGTGTAAGAATCTAACTGATGGTTGAGCAGTCTATGACACGCAGCATCTCCCCCCTTTTGTTCTTACTTAGGCAAGACAGACGGTCTAAGAGGCCTCTTTCCTATCAATCGACTGGACAGGTCAAGCCCTAGCACCTATATGATTGTCCTAACCCTATTGCCCTTATGGCAAGCCCCAACAATTTTCATCATGATTATTAACTAATTAATATTTAATCTTTAATTAGCATCTATTTATTAACGATATCTCTATTAAAGTCTAACAGATCTAGATTTGCCTCAAAACAGCGCATGTTATTAATGCATTTAATTTGTTTTGGTTTCGTTGTTATTTCTTTACTATATATTATTATATATATATATATATATATATATATATATATTATATATATAATATATAAGAAAAACTAGTGATTGCATCTTATCCTAATTCTAAAGAATCCTTATATTAAAACTCGGAAATGTTGAATAGATGTAAATACAAAAGTAAATGGGGTGTCGTCCGTTAAAAACACAAACGTGTGCTGCGTTCCCTTTCTAATTTTTCTTTTTAAATTCACACGTACTAATCAATTTCAATCAAAGTTATCCTGAAGATCCTTCTAGATAAAACATACGATGATATTCTCTGCTTGTTATCAGTTTTCTAAATCAGGTCTACATATGTATTGATCGCTTTTATATATTCCTTCAATATTCCGACTCATTCAGTTTCTTTCTTCTTTTTTTCTCAACAGTCAAAATTGTGACTCGCTGATTTTTTTGTCTTTTTCGTGGAATCATAATCACTTCAATATATATATATATATATATATATATATATATATATACAATGAGTACACCATAAGGATCTTCAGGGTTAAATCCACTGAATTAATCGAGATACGATTAATAGCAATCGATTTCACGTGTGTGTTCAATGCAATGAACACACACGTGAAATCGGAGTAGGTTATCTCTTGTACTCATTGTAGATATATATATATAATATATATATATATATATATTATATATATATATATATATATATTATATATATATATATATATATATATATATGGTACATCTCCTTCTTAAAACAACACAAACAGTTAGTCTACATTCCTCTAAAAAAGGAGAGTCAAGTCTCTGAAATATTAGAACGAAATAAAACGAAACTTAATATCCCACAGAGTTTCTTATATATTCCATACGCCATGCTTCACACTAAATCCCAAGTCATAAATTTATAGACATTTATATATGTATAACATAAATACTAAATAATATAACACAACGAGAACCAGACTCACCAGATATATCAACAAAGAATCATACGTGGATATCATAACGAGAATATATATATATATATATATATTATATATATATATATTCTGTGTGTGTGAGTGGGTGTGGTGTGGGTGTGAAAGGAATGGTTCTTCTTTCTCTTGAAACTCATCGAAGGAAAAACACAGCAAACATTTAATAATTTTTATAGAAAGATGCAGAAAAGAAACCTGTCGGTAGTTTAAAAAATGCTTAAGTGAATACTTACGCACACACACACACACACACACACACACACACATACACATATATATATATATATATATATATATATATATATATATATATATATATTATATATATTTATAAAAGGAAGTTTGGTATGTTTGTGTCGACCTATAACTCCAAAACGGAAGATCACGCAGATTCGAAATCTTGCATACACATTAACATCCAACAAAAAAGACACCAAATATTGCTTCCTACTGATTAACGGATATAATTAATTAATTAAACAAAAAATAAAACGATTTGAGATATCGTAGCATGGCTGCTGCTGCTAAAAAAAAATCCTGACTGTTGCCTGTGTCAGCAGTGATTTAAAATGGCCGCACGATACCTGCTGATAATTTGAAATAAACTAATTCATGCCCTACTCGTTTCAGCTCGGAATTTCTCACGTATTCCCGGTCCAATCTTAGAAATATTTATTTGGTTAGAAAGAAAAGAAAATAATCTTTCTTAATATCTAATTTGTATGTGGTTTTATCGATTGAATTTTGTTACAGCGAAGAAAATGACAATAATAAGCGAAAACATTTAATATAACAATTAATAATAACTCAATTTTGTTTCTATTATTAATACTTTCATTTTAGAATAAAATATATCCATTTTTAATCAGTATTTAATTTGTTCGTATGTACAAAAAAGTTTTTAAAAAAAGGGAAAAAAGAAAAGAAAAAAAGAAATTGTAATATAAACAATTGTAAGTATTCAATTCTTATTGTTTATTCTTTATTGTTACCTTTTAAAACGGTAAAAAAAAGAAGGAATTAAACAAATACATTTCATTTGAAATCAACAAGCAAGGGAGCTCACTTGAAAAATAAAGTTGTTTCAAAAATGTAAACAAAAAGAGACTATTCTTAAAATAAACGAATATTAAAATACACTAATTCTTAGATTTATCGTCAAATCTTTAATAAAGTTTAGGAATTCATATTAAAAAATAATATCTTACATGTAAACAAAAAGAAAAATATTTCCTAAAATAAACAAATTCTCGGCGATTTTCTAATTTGATAAATCATTTTCCTCTTATTTTCTTCCTTACTCCTGTTTTTTCTTCACTCACTCTCTGGTGTTCCTATTTTTTTTTGTCCGGTCATGGACTGGGTACATTTGCTATATATAATATATATATATATTATATATATATATATATTATATATATATATATAATAGCACGTGAATAGACATCTATCTGCTTATGAATAAAAGTTCATTTTGCTATGCGTATATTTACTGTAGCAACCTTCTCTCCACTCCCCCCTCGCTCCTCTCTCTCTCTTTCTCTCTCTCTTTCTCTGTCTCTCTCTCTCCTTATATATAATATACATATCCATCTCTCTATCTTTATCTATCTCTCTTATATAAAGAGAGAGGGGAGAGGATTGAGAGTGAGGGAGATTACTTCAGTAAATATACGTGTAGCAAAATGAACTGCTATTCACAAGCAGATAGATGTCTATTCATTTTTCATTTTGTCAACTATATATATATATATATATTATATATATATATATATATATATATATATATATATATGTCCATAAATGTCTTCCCATATATACAGTGTAAATTTACACACCTTACTCAATGGCTTGATTAATTTCCCACGCACAATCAGAGAGAATTTGAGAGAGAGAGAGAGAGAGAGAGAGAGAGAGAGAGAGAGAGAGAGAAAGAAAGTTTTGGAGAGAGAAAGAGTTGGAGAGAGAGAAGAGAGAAAGGGAGAGAGAGAAAGATTAGAGTTTGAGAGAGAGAGAGAGAAAGAGAGAGAGAGAAAGAGAGAGAGAGAGTCTATTGAGGGTTTGTTTCTTTCTAAACACAGATCGATAATCAATCAATAAATTTCTTCAATCATTTATCAAATCTCTTATCGGCCCATTCACTCTTTTTATTTTTTCTCTCGCAACATTAAGTCCATCAACAGAATCTAATGGCTTCACGTTTGTTCCGCTCTTCTTAAAAGGCCTCGACCGATCGAGTTTGTGTGTCCAGCTCTTTTAACTCTTTCAATTTCCACCAGTGGCGTATAGAAATCCAATTCGAAAAAGGAGCTCAGCCTCGGAATCCTGTTTAGGTGACGTTCCAATCAGATGAAGAAATACAATCGTAAACAGCAAAATAACCCAATAGGCTAGGTCGATTTTTCACATTTTTTAAATATTTCCCTAAAATATATGCTCTCCATCCCTGGTAGTTTGAGCTCTCTGGGTGGGATTTCGCCGTTTACGCTTAAATGCAAGGTTCTCCTAAGAAACGGATGGACTTGGATGACCTTTACATAAATACATAGGGTAGTAAGACGAGGAAATTAATCCGACAGTATTTGGAGAACATTTAGAAACAAACACGGGACGTTTATATATATTATATATATATATATATATATATATATATATATTATATATATATATATATATATCATCTCAAATTCCCTCTCCCACTTGTAGATGTGCTGATGGCCCAGTGGTTAGGGATTTTGATGAAAAATTGGTCGGGTTTTGAGGTAGCCTGCTAAGTCTAGTCACGCAGAAGAGATAAGATATGTCGAAACACTGTGCCTATGGATGGTTATATATATATTATATATATATATATGTTATTAAAATGACCTACAAGGATTTAGAGTTGAGTTTTTTATTCATCTTTTTGAGTTTGGCAAGGTATTTAGGGTAGGTCGATTTTTCACTTTTTAAAAATATCAAATTGTCTATCTATGCAAAAGTTGTGTGTTAGTATACTGAATAATGATACCAAAAATGAGATCTTTTACTTGAACCATTGTTTGAGAAATTAGCATTAAAGATCGTTTGTTACAGCTTAATTAATGAAGTAAAAAGCATCATATCAGAGGTGTCGGTAGTGATGCGGGGGGGGGGGGGGGACACATTTTCAATTTGAATTCTATTTATAATATTTAATTTGTTTCATTTTAATAAAATAAAATAATATTTCTGATTTAGATATTGAAAATGGTAAATTGTCTAACCAATTTCTAGGTTAAATTTTGCGAAAACATGGATTTTTAATGCATTTTAGTAGACGATCTTTGATGCTATTTCCTCAATTTATCAATTCTGCAGATGCAGATAAAAAAATGTTGGACACTACGTCATCGTCTTTAGTGGACGGAAATGTTCGAAGAATTTTGATAAACTGGTGGATGATTCTCAACCACTGCCCTCTAGCACCCAAGTAACAAAAAGGGGAGGGGAATGTTTGCCATAAAAGCAATATCTAATGAAGAATATCTAATTCCATAGTTAAAGAAGGAATGGTATTGAAGGAGGAATCTACATGCTACCGAGCCCCAGAACAGGAACTATACCATCATTCCAGCGGAATAAGACCCTCAGCCACCGCCCTCTAGCGTATATATGATAAAAAGAGTTGGAGCTTTCCATAAGGGCAATAGGATTCGGACAATCATATAGGTGCTAGAGCTTGACGTGACCAGCCGATTGATCGGAGGGGGTCTCTCCGACCGCCTGTCTAGCCTAAGTAAGAGCCAAAATAGAGTATTGCAAGCCATGGACTGCACACCCACCAGGATTCCAACCTTAATCATGACGGGTCGCCACTACCAATAGCTAGCCCGATTGGGAGGGTCTTGCCCCCTGCAGAGGTGCAGTCGGTGTATTCTAAATCTCCAGTTTACAGGGCTGTCCTTGTGAATGTGTAGATCTATATATATAAATATATATATATATATATATATATATATATATATAAAGATAAATCTAATGAGTCAGACGAACCTACTAAAAGTTTCGCTTAATGCTCTTCAGGGCTAAGATCTGACTGGCCAAAATATTGTACCAATAAATTATTTTTTGTTGGTACCATTATCTTGGTCTTTTCTTTTTTCCAAAAATTTTTTTCTTCCCGCTTGAGGTTTGGTAGTATATTTTTACAATCAAACTATTTGCTGGTTTTTTTCTCACCGCGAGGATTTACCAATAAGTTTGGTATGTATATATATATATATATATATATATATATATGTAGTAGGTCAGATGTTCTTCTTGTTCCCTTGTGACATCCTTTCTATTCTTCTGGAAATAGTCGATTACATTTATACGAGTATTACTTATTGTCCCTGTGTGATTAGGAGGAGTGTTATGTAATGGATACCGTCGTAGGAAATGGACACGGTGAGACGTGTACAAATCCTGTTTGCATTTCAAATCGACCCCTCTATTCTCCCTCCTTGCTAAGGGTAAATAGTAGGGCGGACTGGGCTTATTAACCTTGGTTAGGTAATCAGTCTTGAAGAACTCAATTCCGCTTGCGACATTGACAGTGTGTCATATCCTAATCATGCAAAAAGGTTGGTAATATATATATATATATATATATATATATATATATATATATATATATATATACTAGAAAAAACATGACCCATTGGGTCACCCATTGAGCTCGATGTAGACAACTGGTATTAAAGAAAAGTGAGATTGCAATGCGAATTAATTTATTTTAGATTAATAAATACGGTCGGAGAATTAAAAAAAAAAAACTTAAAGTCATTTTGTAAGATTTATAAAGCAAGGGGAAGTTTGACCTAATTTAGATTTATGGAGAGCCAAGATGTTGAAACAACTGTCTCGCTGCTTATGAAATTTGACATACAAATACGTTTCGCACATTCCAATCCTTCTCACTCTCTACTCTCAATGAGAACCTAACATATATAACGAGGAGGTAATCAAGATATACATAGAGAGGAAGAAAGTGATAGGTAGAATGTGAAGTGAGAGACGGATCAGTTTTTGACTTAATTGCAAATTACGACAAATTAGAAACAATTAAAATGGAATTTTTTTCAAACATAACTCAATCCTAGAAATAAGGAATATTTTAGTATGAATTTTGTGTCATTAAACAAAACTGCAAAAAAGCCTTTAGGAAACACATATTGATTCGCTTAGTTTTAGTATAATAATAGATATATCTGTGTTGCTTGAATTCTCCTCATTATAAGTAGATATGTTATCGGCCCATAGTTGCCGTGGATAGTTCCTTTTGCGAGATATTATTATTATTATTATTTTCACTCCTCTTGAGTTTTTCATATCAGCGTTAGCTGATGATATTTTACTGGAGTATGAGTGGCAACAAGTCTCCTCAGGTCTCCAGGACTCTTCTGAGTATTCTGGCAGATTGCAGCAGTGCAGTGTTCTGAATGGTTTCAATCCTTCCTTTGATATCCAAACTTTCCAAACCCTTTTCCAATCCCTTTGGGACTGTTCCAAGTGCACCAACCACAATTGGTATCACTTTCACTTTCATATTCCATAACTTTTTCAGTTCTCTGGCAAGGTCCAGGTATATGTCCATTTTTTCATTTTCCTTCACCCTGTGATCTGCTGGAACTGCAAAATCCAACAGTTGACAAGTTCTTTCTTTTTTGTTTATCAACACTAGGTCTGGTCTTCTTGCTGGGATAAGGTGATCCGTTTTTATCTGAAAGTCCAAGAGAATTTTGTGCGTTTCGTTCTCAAGAACAAATTCTGGTTTATGCATATACCATTTTGTTGTGTGGTCAAAATTTAATTTCTTGCATAATTCCCAGTGGATCACCTTCCCAACCCAGTCGTGTCTAGTTTTGTATTCTCGTTGTGCTAGTTTGCTACATTCGCAGAGTATATGGTTAACAGTCTCATCTCTATCACCGAAAAGTCTACATTTACTATTTTGTTGGGTCTTATCAATTTTCGCTTTTATATAGTTTGTCCTTATGGCATTATTTTGTGCAGCAATTATAAGTGATTCTGTTTCTCTTTTGAGGTTTCCCTTTCTTAACCATGTCCAAGTCTTTTTATTATTATTATTATTATTATTATTATTATTATTATTATTATTATTATCAGTATATTACTAGAATGTTCTTTCATTATTTTAATGTTAGTTGTTTTGTTTATTGCAACTGATTTGTCTTTCTGCTAGTCGAACCATTTTACATACCAAGTGCAACGTATACTTTTCTTGAAATAAAATCTTATATATTAATGTATGTCGTGTTCCATTGGGAGTTTTTGGGACATTGGTAGTCGGAAACCAAATAACTATCAGTATTGAAGCTTGCTTCCTCCTGAGGTTCAGTTTCCAAACCAACACTCCATGTTTCACTTAGAGTGTGTGTGTGTGTGTGTGTGTGTGTGAGAGAGAGAGAGAGAGAGAGAGAGAAAGAGAGACACACACACACACACACAGAGATAGAGACAGTGTGTGTGTGTGAGAGAGAGAGAGAGAGAAAGAGATAGAGACACACAGAGAGACAGAGACAGTGTGTGTGTGTGTGTGAGAGAGAGAGAGACAGAGACAGAGACAGAGAGAGAGAGAGAGAGAGAGAGAGAGAGAGAGAGAGAAAAAAGGCGTAGCCCACGGTGAAAACTGAAAACAAAACTTTTTTTTTTAATTATTTGAACCGAAAATAACAGCAGATTGTTCGTGACACGTGCACCATTTCCGTGCACACCATGCGTGTTGTTGTTGCAATGTATTGGATTCCATCCGAACATGCATTTACAAAAAAGAAATTACAAACTGGCACGTGCATCAGCATCATCATCATCATCATCATAATCAACATTGTCGCGCAATTAACACTGATATCCATGACAATCTCTCGCTAACCTTCCCTATCATTCATTGTCCCCGGGAGGTCCTCTGCGCAGCATCCAGAATCCTCGCATATTTGGTCAATGTAGGTCTTTAGTGTTTGCGCAGAGCTGGTTAATGTAGGTCATTGCTGGGCGGCCCACATTAGCATGTCCATGTGTTGGCTTCTATATGAGAACGTCGTTTATGAGTTCATCCTTGCTTCTCAAGCAGTATCCAGAATGCCTTGTCCATCTCATTCGGATTGTTTGGGTGATAGGGGGCAGGTGGCAATACAGCTGCTTCTTTGTGGGATATTATTTCTACGACGCAACATTCCTGTGCAGCTCCATAGTTATTATTTTTTCTGTTTACATTTAAACAATTTTTTAAACAATCTACACATAGCCTTGTCGTGTTTAGCTCAGTCGGTATAGTGTTCGCTTAGGAATCACAAGGTTCCTGGTTCGATACCGGGTCTCGTCATCTCAGTGTATAAGTAGCACAGAGATCTGTGCGGTAAAATGATAAGCTGATGGTAAGAGTGACGTCCACCTCGAGACGCAAAAACAATCTCCTTTGTCTAGCGCTAGTGAACGGGGGATAGACTCCCTCGCTAATTGGCTGATACTGACTTTTAGGCCACCCCGACGACTTTACTTATTTAGATATCTCTCACTCTCTCTCTCTCTCTCTCTATATATATATATATATATATATATATATATATATATCACATGGATATACCTTCTGTATCTATATTTTTCTTAATCAAATGGTCTATGGTCCACCAAAATAAGTCATAAGTAAAAGGAATGGTATGGAAGCGCGTGGTGTAATGGTTAAAGTCTTGGGAAATGGACTCGTCGTCCCGAGTTCAAATCCTGGATATAGTAATTGCATTTCATTTAGCACTAATACCCTTAGAAAAGGTATGAAACCTACTCTCCCTCCAGTTATGGATAAATAGTAGAGCAGACTGGGCTCTTTAACCTTGGTTAGGCAACCGGTCTAGGAGAAGGAAAACTCTGAATTGAACTCCGCTTAAGAAATTGACCTTGTGTCACATCCTGCCCGTGTGGAGGGATTGATATATATTTATATAAGTAAAAGGGATCCATAAGTAAAAATGAGTTGACAACCCCTGATTTAAGCTGATGGAATACTGAAAACAGGTTCTTACGAACCGGTTGGTTGGTTGGGTTTTACGGCATGTCAACCCTTGGGTTATTTTATGCCGAAGATGCTTCGTTTTATTCCTTCCTGTTGGGTATTCAGTTTGTTTTTTTGGGGGGGGTTTTTTTCAAACTCAATTTTTTAAACACGTTTTTGTAAAATCATTTTTTTATATATTTAACTCATAAATGGGACCATAATAGTTACTATTACTCTGGGTCCGGGTGGACCTAGAAACGACAGTGATGAAGGGGTACTCCACACTTCTCAAAGCTCCAAATTGGAACTTCACCATTAGATGCAGTTAAACGTTATACCTGGGACACCTTACGAACGTGTTTCGAGCAAAATTCGCTGACACACACGGTATTCTATTCAAAATTATTTTGAATATAAAAATAAAATAAAATCTATTAATAATGAAGATTAGGTCTCTATTTATTTGTACACGAAACTACGTCACTGCTGATGTCACATAACCCAAAATCGTCATAACATGGAATGAATACACTCAAAATCAGAGCATGCAAACTTAGATGGTCCTCATTGAGTTTTTTAAAACAAGTTTAATAGATGCATGCCGGGTATTATATATGTATATATTGTTTGTTTTATTTTCATATAAATCTAAAGTTTATCGGGTAGGATGAGGTTTGGAGATGTTTTTAGTTTTATGGAAAATTCCCGGTTGCGTGTTCTTAGGTTTTTTTTTTTTTTTTGTTTTGTTTTGTTTTGTTTTTTACTCCATCTCATTTGGTGGTTGCTCTGAAACGGAAGGAATTCAAGGAACGAAAAGAAATAGACAAAGACAGAATTTGGCTTTATTCACCGGTCATAGCCGCCTGTGGCAAGGGTAAATCCCCCTGGCCGAGGAAGCGACTAAACACAGTTAAGACCTGAATCGAAATGGCCGAGAAATTATTTTTCTGTCCTTTTTGTCGCACATGCGCGGGGGTTTCTTCCAATGACGGCCCCATGGGATTTTTTTTTTTTTTCATTCTAATTTTATTTTCGTTTTATTTTAATCCCCACAAGTTATCAGAATTAATGTGCGAACCGCTGGAATCCCATCTCGGGTTATGGCCAGAGTTTTATTTTGTAACTTGGATGGGTCTTTTTAAATAAAAGAGTTCACTGCTTATTGAAATAGAACAATTCATCTTAATAAATGAATATGTCACATGAAATACTGAAGAAATATCTTTGTTATGCTAAAAGCTAAAAGAATAAGTCTATTCTTATTTCTTTAATAATCACTTCAGATCCGTAAAGTTCATATTCTTTAACTTTGCCATATTTATCAATCCCCTTTCTGACCCCCCAGGCATTTATCACAGTCTTAGATAGTCCCATCAATCCCCTTTCTGACCCCCCAGGCATTTATCACAGTCTTAGATAGTCCCATCAATCCCCTTTCTGACCCCCCAGGCATTTATCACAGTCTTAGATAGTCCCATCAATCCCCAGGGGGTGATATTGACTGATTCACGGATTTCTTATATAGATTGTAAAAGATAGATATGGGGAAGGGAAAACTACTTTGATCTGAAAGGAGAAAGCTAAAAAGAACAAAAATTACTATAGAAGAAATAAGCGTATAAACAGTAGGTCATCATCTGACCTGATGACCTACTGCTTAATTTTTGTTTTCTATTACTATTAGTAGAAAAAAGTTAAGAGTAAGGAAATGAATCCGACGGTATAAGTATAGATAAAAGGATATGAAAACACACAATGCCGTTAAAATGAAAATATTTATGTCATATTCATCAGAGCAGAAAATGATTTTCTGCTTCTCTCTCGTTGAGTCCGGATTAAAAACAAGCTCTGAAGATGATTTTTATAAATCGAAATATTGTTCAATATTAGCTATGAATATTTCATTTTGACAGCATTCTGTGTTTTCATATCCTTTTATCTATACTATATATATATATATATATATATATATATATATATATATATATATATATATATATCAGTCATCCACAGACATGCGTTTCGAAGTTTACTTCTCATCAGTGCGGCTCGACCTTTTAATGGCTACCTCTAGCCGGGATCGAAACCTGACAGAATTTTAGTCTGCCAAGCTCCTTACCCTTGCAGCCATCAGTGGCTGTCAGTCTGGGGTGAACAATTAATTGATACATCCCTATATATATATATTAAGTAACTCCGATAATAATGGATGGTTTCATATGAATACTGAGATTTCGATCGATCTATTTATCCATTGATATCGATCCCATCGAAGCTGCCGACAAGACATTTATAGCTATGATAACATTTAAACTACCGTTCAATATTTGATGAGATCAGATACATTGAGAAAAAAAAATACATTAACTATTGTTTCAACATGTTCTTTATTGAGCCAACATTTCCCACGTCTTCTTTTTTCATATTGGTTAATCATAAGTCTTTGATCTTGGGATGGAGCGCCACACCTACCGTATGCTCCCCAATTAAAACGTACAGATCAGATTACCTAATCTGTGCTCTGAGTTGGCGAAGATAGGTATCGAACCAGGAACCTTGCGATTCCTAAGCGAATGCTCTATGGACTGAACTCAAACACCCACCCACCCCCTCATTATTAGTAAATAACGCCGATATTAATGGATGGTGTGATGAGACCACTGATCGATATATCAATCCGATATATTCATCCATCGAAGCTATCGATATGCATAATAGCATTTAACCTGTTATTGTTTGGATGGTCTTTATTGTTCTTCTGATTTAAACAAATACAATAAATGAATCATCATCATCATCATCGTCATGCTGACAGCATTGATCTCCATGACACTCTCTTGACCATGGGTGGCGACCCGTGATGCTTAAGGATAGAATCCAGGTGGTTGAGCAGTACATGACTTGCAATACTCCACTTTGGCCCTTTCTTGGGCTAGACGGGCGGTCGGAGAAGCCCCCTCCGATCAATCGGCTGGTCACGTCAAGTCCTAGCACCTATATGATTGCCCCAACCCTATTGCCCTTATGGCAATCCCCAACCCTTTTTTATCATATGGTTGCTAGAAGGCGGTGGCTGAGGGTCTTCATGTCCTGGGAATGATGTTAAACTCTATCTGATGGTGAGGTTCCAGTTCTGGAGGTCTGGGGAATGTGGAGCACCCCTTCATCACCATTGCTCCCTGATCCACTCTGACCCGGAGTGGTAGTACCTGTTAGGATCCCATCTATGGGTTAAATAGAAAAATGTATTCATAAAAAATTGAGTATCCATTAAGAATTACTTTATTTCAAAACTTTATCGGCATTAAATGACCAACTGAGGTTGATATGCCGTAAAACAAAACAAACCAAACAAATTAAACCATGCCACTCTCATCACCCGTCCCTATATATAATATATATATATATATATATATATATATATATATATATATATATATATATATAATTTCTATCTAGTTAAGATTTTGTTCTGATGCAATTAACCCACTTTCTGCCCAGAAAAAGACAAAAATGTGTTGCATAGTGCAATCGTCTTCACAAACATATGAAGACATTTATTACTTTTTATACATTTTCTTTTTTCAATTTGCACTTAACATAATGTGTTTAACAAAATGTGTTTTTATTTATTTTACAGGTATGTACCAAGTGCTTTTCTATAATCATGGGGATTTTACACATGAGTTTAACTCTGGAAGGTATGTTCTCATTTTACACTTGTTTTGTACACACACACATACACACACATACACCCATATATATATATATATATATATATATATATATATATATATATATATATGGGTAATTTCATAACACATCATCTAAAAAAAGTAAAATTGTCACCCACCCCCTTCAATTTTAAGTTATTAATGATTTCTGATTAGCAAAATTTTAACTGATGTTGTAGTTTCGGTTCTGAGCAAAAATCAAACTATCTTTTTGGTACAAATAATGTTCAATATATGTGAAATAATAATAGAAACAAAATTGTCATAGATGCAGTGTCACATTGGGATATTGATCTTGATAGGAAAATAATCAGAAATCATCAATAACTTAAAATTCTTTGACTAACACTTTTTTGATAGCATTTTTGGATTCCTTGGATAAAAATGCTTTTTTAAACTAATTTTTAGGAGTAGGGGAGCTCTAGAACTCATTTTACAGACAAAAATAGATTACGAAAAGTCGCCATTTTTCACGAACCAACCTCAAATTTGGAGAGCTAAAAATTTTGGAGATTATCTAACGTTACCATAATCCATGCTTAGATAACATTTTAGAAAAATTGAAGGGGACAGGTAACAGGGACTAGATAATTTGACATGGATTTACACACACACACACACACACACACATATATATATGTATATATATATATATATATATGATTTTATATGAAAAAGTGACTTACCGGTGAAAATGGTCACAGTGGTTAGTCGATTCAAGTTTCACAATGATAAGACATCGATATAACAAATATAAAGTGCTCAATACGTGAGTAGAGCAAATTTATTATTATAATCGTACACAGTAATAACCTACTCGAGTTTCACCATAAAGATCTTCAGGGTTAAATCGATGGCAATTAATCAATATCTTGATTCATTCAGTGGATTTAACCATGAAGATCCTTATGGTGAAACTCGAATAGTTTATTACTGTGTACCATTATATATATATATATAATATATATATATATATATATATATATATATATATACCATTTGCGGTAAATGGGATGATAAGGTGAAAAATATTATTGAACGTCCACTCTTACGCTACAAAGATGGATCTGTCCACTTAACAACCGATTTTCAAGGTGCATGATATTTATGATGAGATTTTTGTCTTTATGGTGACAGGTTATTTTTTTTTTTTGAGACACACATGATCGACGTCTAGTATATGAGGTCAATGAGTGCAAACACTGACCCCCTAATACTAATAGGGGGTCAGTGTTTGTATTCACTGCAATTATTATAATTTCTTCAGGAAGATAAAAATTAAATCAATTAATTGGACATGTCCTTATCAAAAAGAGACACACATCTTATTAATAATGGAGATTGTCTGTATTTCTGTCTGTAACAAAAACTACGTCATAGCTCTACGTCACAGCTTACGTCACAATATTCTTATGCTATATACACCGAAAATATGAGTAAGCAATTTTAAGAATTGTTTTTTACTCTCGTCCTTTTTTTTTACAGTAACAAGAAGTTAACTAAAAAGTTTACAAATAAATAAATACCTACGATTTTATGTAAAATTGATGTGGAAAATATTCAAAATAATTGTTTGATTATTACATGCATGCAACATTTTATTTGAGAGGGACGGGGCTCAGTTTTCATTTCAAATTGTTTGATTTTATTTTTTACTCCTTTAATAAATATGAGGATTTTGTTTACTTATCTAAAAACCCTCTGACATTGAATTTTTAACTCCCACCCTCTCAGGCAATATCTTTCAAAAATTATTTTTACGACGCCCGGGGGGAGTTTTCTGTTGCTAATATAAAGATATTAGTCTTGATATATTTTACTAATATCATATAGATAATTTGTTCTTTCTCTTTCTGCTAAATTAGATGAATTAATATACAACTAAATAGAAAATCATTATCAAATTAGTCTCTTTGTCAAAATAACTTTTATTAGTGATTAGAGAAATGTCACTTATATGAACTAGCAAAATAAAAAACACCCTCTGGGCGATGTAAGATAAATATTGCCCGAGTTGAAAATTTAATATCAGAGAGTTTGTATCATAAGTAAAGTAAAATCATCAAATTTATTAAAGGAGTAAAAAATAAAAATAAATTTATTAAAGGAGTTAAAAAATAAAAAAATTGAAATGGAAACTTAGTTCTGATAACTTTAAATGTATATTAAAATAAAACAAACTATATATAGATAAATAATACCAGGTATGTATTTATTAAAACTTGTTTAAAAAACCAATGAGAATTGTCTAATATTGCATGCTCAAATTTTGAGTGAATTTATGTTAAGACGATTTTAGGTAGTGTGACGTAAGCAATGACGTAGTTTTTGTTACAGACAAAAAACGGAAGCGAATCTCCATTATTAATAGATATTGTTAGTAATGCACAAATATGTATCATTGACCTTTTATTTAAAAAATCTTTATATGGAAACCATTTTATCACAAGTACTTTCGGCACTTTGTAGTACGATATTCAGGTGTAGAGTAGTCAATTTATTTCCTGGTTCTTTTCAACAGTAACTAAGCAATAGCCGGGGTAATTAGGAGGAGGAACTCACGGAATTATTTGGAATGTTGTGGGCAATGGAGGGAGGAGAATTGGTGGGAAATTATAGGCATTTGAGAATGTAACTGCTGTATTCAAAGTTAATCTTGTTCAAATGTTGTTGTTTTTTTAATGTATAGGGCTTTGAGTATAAATATATATATATATAAAGTATATTTTGGCAGCATTCTTTCCTTTTATACATAATTTTTGTATGTATGTTAAGAAAAAAATAACAATTTTTTTTAAACAACAAAATTTTTAACAACATTTTTTTAAATTGCCTACTCAAATTTTGAGTTGTTTTTATTCTACAAGGGTGAGTCCAAAAGTAATGCCATTTGTTTAGGACATGTATAATTACCAACACAGGAACATGTACCATACATCAAAACGAAGCTGGTCCTCTGTGGATTATATCCCTACTTCTGCACATAGTCACCATTTCTCTCAATAGCAATGTTCTACCTTCGAATGAGAGCATGTATTCCTGCCACGTAAAATTCTGTTGACTGTTCTTTGGGCCACTTCTTCACTGCAGATTACACTTCCTCATATCACCAGATTTAGCACCTTCAGACTATCATCTCTTCATGAAAGAGGATTTGAAAGGAAAACATTATTCCAGTGAAAAATTGAGTTTTACAATAGCATTAATTCTCCTTGTCTAAATCAGAAGAGTTAAACTGAAAGAATCAAAAGTGTTATTATCTCGTGTGGGGGGGGGAGACATAGCCGGCCAATAGTGAGATGGGGGCCGCATCATTTTCACCACATATCATTTTTTTGTTCTTATTTTTAGTTGAATGTTAAAATTAAGTTGTTTTTTTTATGTGTGTTTTATATAAGTAAATATGAGACGAAAGTATGATACTCATATTAATGTGAATACACATGTGAATATACAGAGTGTTAGGGAGAAATTTGGCAATTTCATAAGGAAAAAGAAAAAGTGCTTGGTAACTACAAAATTTAATGGATTGTAAAGAAATTCAAGAGGAACGGAAATTTCACTATTGTCAACACGTTTCACTCAAAACAACCGACATTAGCGTCGATCACAGCCTCAATCCTGCTCCGGAACCTGATGTTACAGTTTCCCCGGGAAGGATCTCAAAAACAACCATAATTCTGTCGATTAAGTGGGCTTTTGTAGTACTGGTATGGCAATTGGTGTCTTTCTCAACAGCGCCACATACATAATAATCCATGGGGGGTTAAGATCTGGGGTGTTTCGAGGCCAAACATTGGGACTGGTGTAGTCGTAAAGATTCGCCGACAACAATTTTTGACTTTTCCCAGAGGTGTGGTGGGAGGGGGCGTACCTTACTGCCATAAATATGGCCTGTCATTGGCTATCCTTGTTATCCAGAGCTTGACCAAATATAAGTATGTTAGATTTATCCCGAACTTCCAGTATAAAAAAGCATATACGTTAATATCGTAGAAAGTACCTATGTAATTTTGAGCGATATGGAAAAGGTTTAGTTTTAGATTTCTTTGTTTTTAATGGCATAACAAGCTTTCTGGGTTATTTATTGCTAATTGTTGTAGAAAAAAACATTGGCGGTAAGATTTAACCAAGATGTCTGTTGATAAGAGGATCCATACCTTTCCCAAGGGTATTACTCCGAAAGTGAAGATGATAGCGAGACTGAAATTCTTACTATAATGCCGCAGGCTATCACATTATCACACACACACACATATATATATATATATACGAGAGTTAGAAACGCCTCAACATACCCGGGAGTACTTGGAAAAATTAAGCATCAAATCGAAAAGAATGGCGTAAGATATGTTTCGCTAAGTTAAAGGGTTTTGAAGAAAATAGATTGTAACATCGTGATCAGCCC
>CM042165.1:87007607-87010586 GCA_023376005.1 Doryteuthis pealeii
TTGAGTATTCTAGCCAATTGCAGCAATGCAGTAGTCTGGATGGTCTCAATTCTTCCTATGGTTTCCAGATCATCAAGTCTTTTGTGTAAGTATTTTGGGACCGTTCCAAGTCCACCAACTACAATTGGTATCACTTTGACCCTCATATTCTATCTCAAGGGTGGGAGCCTTGTGCATTGTCATTAATTTCCCTAGTCCTTTGGTTGATCTGTCTGAGTTCTTCTTTTGTCTATTTTAAGAATGGCTCAGATTATCTTATAACGGGGACGGCCCAGGAATTTATTCCATTGATAAGATTTCTGCTGTTGAGCTTGGTTTCTAGGAGCTTTCTTGTTCTTCCATGAATTTTTCCTCCGTTTCATTACTAGCTTAGCAAATTTTTCAATTCAAAATTCCATCCTTATATCTTGGCAATATATTCTAATGGTTTGTAACAGGGTTTCTAGTTATTTTTCATTTTTTGCAAAAGAAATTTGTTATGTCATCCATGTACATATTATTATTATTATTATTATTATTATTATTCCTTAATCTTCCGACCGTTTTCATCTTGTAACACCCTCTGCTTAAAAATGAGACCGTCCAAATTGTCCAACATGAAATGCAAAAATGTAAATCCTACAACTTGTGTCACCGTCATTTTTATATTCTACAGCTTTTTATTTTTAGCTCTCTAGCAAGATCTTGGTATTTAACCAGCTTTTCGTCATGGAATAACTTGTCTTTTTTTGTCTTTTTTTTTTCTTGTTAATTTACACGAGGTCAGACCTTCTGACCGCGATTCGTTGATTCGTTTGTATCTCAAAGTCCGAAAATATTTTATGCGTTTCATTTTCTCGGCCAACTTCTGATTTGTGCCCACCCCATTATTTAGTTTGATCAAAGTTTAGTCTCTTTCATAATTCCCAGTGGATCACCTTTCCTACCCTGTCATGTCTATTCTTGTATTCTTTTTGTGCTAGTTTACTACATTGGATTATTATCATTATTATTATTATTATTATTATTATTATTATTATTATTATTATTATTTACTCCTTTTGAGTTTTCACATCAGTGTTAGCTGATGGTCTTTCACTGGAGTCTGAGTGACAGCAAGTCTCCTCAGGTCTCCAGGACTCTTCTGAGTATTCTGGCAGATTGCAGCAGTGCAGTGTTCTGAATGGTATCAATCCTTCCTCTGATTTCCAAACTTTCCAAACCCCTTTCCAATCCTTCTGGGACAGTTCCAAGTGCACCAACTACAATTGGTATCACTTTCACTTTCATATTCCATAACTTTTTCAGTTCTCTGGCAAGGTCCAGATATTTGTCTATTTTTTCATTTTCCTTTAACTTCACCCTGTGATCTGCTGGCACTGCAAAATCCACCAGTTGACAAGTTCTTTCTTTTTTGTTTATCAACACTAGGTCTGGCCTTCTTGCTGGGATAAGGTGATCCGTTTTTATCTCAAAGTCCCAGAGAATTTTGTGCGTTTCGTTCTCAAGAACAGATTCTGATTATTATTATTATTATTATTATTATTATTATTATTATTATTATTATTATTATTGAGTTTTCACATCAGCATTAGCTTATGCTCTTTCACTGGAGTTTGAGTGACAGCAAGTCTCCTCAGGTCTCCAGGACTCTTCTGAGTATTCTGGCAGATTGCAGCAGTGCAGTGTTCTGAATGGTATCAATCCTTCCTCTGATTTCCAAAATTTCCAAACCCTTTTCCAATCCTTTTGGGACTGTTCCAAGTGCACCAACTACAATTAGTATCACTTTGACTTTATTTCACACCAACGTTAACGATGGTCTTTCACTGAAGTCTGAGCGACAAGTCTCCCCAGGTGTCCAGGATTTTTCTGGGTATTCTAGCCGATTTCAACAATGCTGTTGTTTGAATGGTCTTCCTCTGGTTTCCAGTTCATCTAATCTGTATTTTAAACTTATGGGATCCGTACCAAGTGCTCCATCTACAATTGGTATCACTGTCACCCTCATATTCCACAGTTTTTTTTTCTTTTCTTTTTTCATTTCTCTAGCAAGGTCCAGGTATTTGTTTATCTTTTCATTTCCTTTTATCTTCACCGTAAAATCTGCTGAGACAGCAAAATTTACCTTTTTTTTCTTCTTTTTTTTTGTTAATGAGTACTAGGTCAGGTCTTCTAGTTGAGATAAGGTGGTTCGTCTTTATCTCAAAGTCTCAGAGAATTTTATGCGTTTCGTTCTGAAGAACAGATTCAGGTTTATGCATATGGCCTTTTGTTGCGAAATCAAAATTGAGTTTTAGTATTATTCGGATTATTCGGACTATTGTCCTTATCTTTATTGTTATCTCTACAACGTTTCCATGGGAGGATTTTAGTAAACTTATGAAGTTTTCAGTCAACCCTCATATATGTTGTCATGGAAAATGAAATATTTTATAAAAAATGGATTTTTTTTTAAATTTTATTATTATTTTACATTTGCGACACGTGTTTCAGATCTTCTGATATCTTCTTCAGGTGTTAATTAACCATATTCTGTACGAATATGAATATATATATATATATATATATATATATATATATATATATATATATATATATATATACATTTAACCCCACCCCCACCCCCTTACTGTTTGGTGGGAGTGCAGAGAGAATTAATTTGTAACATCTGTGTTTAGTAGGTGTGCGTTTTCCTGGGTGGTTGGTCTTAAATTTTAAGGTCCTGAAATTTTTATAGTTGTCTATTTGTTTATATTAATAGCAATATATATAATATATATGTATATATATATATATATATATATATATATATATATATATATATATATATATATATATATGGATAAAAAAAGAATAGGTTGAAGGTTGAAGCAAGAACAATATCCAAGTCCTGAAGAAGGTCTAATAGACCGAAACGTTGCATCGGCGACACTACTACCTACAATAAATATCCATTTTTTATAACATCCTGTGTTTGTCAATCCTGTGTTTTGTACC
>CM042165.1:87010686-87020686 GCA_023376005.1 Doryteuthis pealeii
AGATATGTTGAAGATATATGAATAAAAAGCGACAATATCATATGTAGACCTGGTTTTTAGAAAACTAGTAACAAGCAGAGAATCATCATCGTATGTTTTATCTACAATTTCTGTCAGGATTAATTTTGATTGAAATTGATTAGTACTGTGAATTTAAAAAAAAAAAATAGAAAGGGACACGCAGCACACGTTTTGTGTTTTAACGGCGACACTCCAATTTATTTTTCTATTTACATTCTATTCAAACATCCGCAGTTTTAAATACGAAGGATTCTTTAGATTTAGTATAAAATGCAATGACTAGTTTCTTATATTATATATAATATATATATACTATATATATATATATAATATATATTAAGTAAAGAAATAACAACGAAACCAAAACAAATTAAATGCATTAATAACATTGCGCTGTTTGAGGCAAATCTAGATCTGTTAGACTTTAATGAGATATCGTTAATAAATAAGATGCTAATTAAGATTAAATATAATTAGTTAATATCATGATGAAAATTGTTGGGGCTTGCCATAAGGGCAATAGGGTAGGACAATCATATAGGTGCTAGGGCTTGACCTGTCCAGTCGATTGATAGGAAGAGGCCTTTAGACCGTATGTCTTGCCTAAGTAAGACAAAGGGAGAGATGCTGCGTGTCATAAACTGCTCAAACATCAGTTAGATTCTTACACACTCAAGGGTTGGGCCACCCACGGCAAGAGGTGGTTCCCATTAGGTGTTTGTGTGGGGGGAATCTTACCCCTCTGCAGTTGTTCACTCGGTATATTCTGCAGCCCCAGCTGACAATACTGTTTTGCCCGTGTTTATTGCTTCAATAAAATGTGAACGATAGATTTATGTCCCGTTTACGACGCGGTAAGCATAAATTCATTGATTTCCCCCGGCGTAATCTCACAAAAGTTTGATTGAATTAAATAATATCGTTCAATTCCACAATTTCTTAGGCCATTAGACCTCCGCTCGAACTAGATAATATCCTGTCTGATGTGTTAAACAGGCATTTTTTAAATCATAAAAACACATAATACATATGTAAGCACACACCACACACACACTATATATATATATATTATATAATATATATATATATATATATATATATATGATTTATGTAATGAGTTAGTGGCTACCGTGGGTATGGGTACGGTCGTTGGGAGCGCAGAGAATCCAGAGTTAGAACAGGGTCTTATCTTAACGATAAGATCCATTCCAACAGACATAACGTGAGTATCAACTGATATTAATCGAAAACTCGATTAATTCAGAGTATGTAACCCTGACGATTCAGATGATGAAAACTCGAGTAGGTTACTTTATATCCATTTCTTAAATGAATATAATATATATATATAAGTAAAGAAATAACAAAAGACTTAGAGATTTTGCGTTATAGCTATTTCAGGGAGCTTAGACAAAAGTGCTAACTCTCCCAACACTTTGTCTAAGCTTCCTTGAAATAGACTATAATGCTAAATCTCTAAGTCCTTTGATACTTTTACTTATAAATTTGCTCTGAGACTCTAACAATAAGAGCCACACTGAGCTCTGCAAACTGCGACAGGTTTAAAAAAAACTCCTATGTCGTAAGGAAGATTATTTCCGACTTTTTGATTATATATATATAAATATATATATATATATATATATTCCCGCCTAATCATATTAATTATTATTTTTCAAATTAGGTACGACTCCAATTAAGCACTTATTCTCCCAAAAATTATCGGCAAAAAGCCATTTCCAAACAAAACCGTGTTTACAACTTAATATATTAATTATATATATATATATATATATATATATATATTAATATTTATTTTCATACGATGCGTGAAAGAGCATGTGCGATATCCTATTCGTCATCACTCGCCAACTAGGGATTGTAACACAGTTTCGGTGTTTAATCGTACTGCCACCCTGGAACCACCAAGTAGCTTTTTGCCATCGGAGTGGGCATTGAACAAAAAACAGAGAGAGAGAGAGAGAGAGAGAGAGAGAGAGAAGAGAGAGAGAGAGAGAGAGGAGAGAGAGAGAGAGAGCAAACAACATAGTGAATACCAATAAAGTCAGAAGAAGAAACGTAATGAGTTTTTAATATTTTTCTTGAAGCATTTTGTTTATATTGGTTTTCTGGTTGGTTTTGAAGTCTATCACAAAGGTGGAGATGAACAACATCAGTTTCTTCTTTGTGCTTTACGCTTGCATTGTGATGGTTTTCAAAACCAACCATCAAACCAATATATCTATTGATAATAGGGGTTCATTCTTTTTTGTCTGTAACCGAAACTACGCCACTGCTTACGTCCACAGTCATTTCGGGAATTAAGCAATTTTATCAGTGAATATCTCTCATTTATAGTCAGTATCATTACCACATAAAACTATTAAAATTCTATGAAAAATCAATTTAATAGTCAAATTTTCACGAAAATTTCGATACTATTCACCTTTAGATGGATTTATGTTTAAATTGTTATTCCTAAAGTATATTTAGGGGAAATATTTTTTTCACTGGGGTGACACCCCCCCCATTTACAGATACCGATTAGAATGGTCAACGTTGAAATTTTACACTTACACCCCAGGTAAGTTTACGCGGTGTTCAATTGTAGTTGAGTACCCACTAGGTACAAATGTTTGATATACACATATATATACACATAACATAACACACACACACATATATATATATACATATACATATATATACACATATTATACATACACACATATATATATACATACACACATAACACATACATATATATCATACACACACACACACAACCACAACACACACACCACACATATACATATATATATATAATATATATATATATATTAATATAATATAAACCCATATATTTCATACTGAGATTATAAATGTAACTGAACCATTTAACTTTATAGTACTAGTTACCGACTTGTTAAAATTAATAACTTTACAGACATCATACAACTGTAGTGTCATCTATTATAAACGACAAGATTATGTATTTGTCTGTCTGTAACCGAATCTACGTCACAACGACGTCATAATTGCATTTAGATATTTACGTTATTATTCTCAATTAAAATAGTCATTATGTAATCTTAATTAACATCTTATCTTAACGATGTCTCTATTAAAGTCTAACTCAAAAACAGCCCAATATTATAAAGAGTTAGAATTCTGCAAAGTGTGTTATATATCACGAAGAAAATAAAGGTTTACATTCTATAAGGTGTGGTTAATTTTCATACCGTTTTAAGGAAACCAGATTTAATAAATTATCACTTGGTTTTATTGATTTGTTTTTGTTACAACCTTTGTTGAAATGTGTTTTATATATAATATGTAAAAGTCCCGCATTAAGATAACCTAAAAACATCGATCCGTTGATCTTGAGTCATTGCAGGCATTTATAGAAAGTGGAAGTAAACATTATTTTTCTTAGTGTTTCATTCTAAATGTATTAAAAACTAGCGTATTATAATTATAATAGAAATTAAAAAATATGCAACACTTAATGGATTGTGTGGCAGCAATTAAGCAAGAATGAACTCAGGAATCAATTAAAATGTCGTAAAATGTTAAAACTCTATCTGGACCAGCATTATAACAGTTCAACACCGTAATACCTCAAATATTCATAGGGCTTGTATATCATAGGACTTGTTATCATCATAGGCTTGTATGTTTTATGTGAAAATGACCAGCATGGCACAGCCCGGCTGTCTTGATCAGTCGGCACGTTTCGTCGTTTCAAAAAGATAACGAGTGGTGTGCGGTATATAACTCTTAATCCATTTGACTATGGAGACGGACAGTTCAAGGACAACCTAATCGCGATGATAGATTCTTCACCCCTGTGCTGTAAATGGCTCAGTCGCTGGAAAGAATAAATGTTAATCTGTTACAAATGTGCTTGATATATATTATGTATAATGATGTAGCGATATAGTTTGTTTGGGTGAGATTGGTGAGGGATTATCTCGCTTGCTGTCAGAGTTTGCCACTAGGAGCGTTGCAACCTAGCTATTTAAACGCAGTCCGTGGATGTACCCTCCTCTTTGACTTGGGATTCTCCAGATATTTACAAGACCTCTTGGTCTCTATCCATTGGACTTGGGGAGCCTTGACACCCCCCCCCCAACTACAGGCCCCGTTCTTACACCTACGTTTCCACAGAAGTTCACGTTCGAAGCTCGTCTCCTTGTACCTGTTACACCTTTTTTTACACAGTAAGTAACCTTTTAATGGATATAAACTCTATCTTTTCGAGGAGTCTCACCTTAGGACCTTTGCCTATTTTGCTTTGTATTGTTTATGATAGACTTTGCACAGACAATAAAATCTGTTTTTTTACACTCTTTGGAATGTGTTTATATAAATATGTAAAAGCCTGTGTTCGGTGAACTTCTGAGGTTCATGCAGCGCATTATAAGAAAGTGTACTTAGCTACTGTAGTTTAAACCACCGTAATTCTTATGATAACAAATTGTCTCGCAGATTCATTCTACAGGATAGTGAGCTCGATCCTTATTTGAGCCCATACTTCTACCTTGTTACAGCTTACTCATGACAAACGGGTGGAGTGACTTCAAATATTCTAGAATTTTCTCTTTTATTTTGGATTTGAAAACTTAAATATTCCTAGTAACATTGTAATTTTTGAGATAGAGTTACCAACAAAACACACACATCACACACACACAACACACAGCACACACACAAACTCTCTCTTTCTCTCTCTTTCATCTCTCTTCTCTTTCTTTCTTCTCTCTCTCTTCTTCTCTCTCTCTCTCTCTCTAACACAACATGACACCACACAAACAAACAAAACAGCAAATATGTGTCTGATTTAATAAATATAGTATACACCAACTTTCTTGAAAATATATACATTTCTGCATCAGGATTTCGAACCCAGGGTCCTGGTATTCCTACGAATATCACAAATATAAGTGTTTTATTTTATTATTAATTCCTTTTGCGATTCTGCAGTTCTGAATTGATATATACTGTGTGTATGTAATGTAATGTGTGATACTGGTTGTGTGTTTGTGGTTATGTATATGTTTGTGTATGATTTGTGTGTGTGTGTGGTGTGTTGTTTGGTTTGTATAATTGTTACGTTAAAATGAACCTAGTGAACCGAAGTTTCAAATTTCTGGACACGGACTGTTGCATTTATTATAGGATTAATACACCTTGGAAAGGTAGTATATTAATCATATTAAAGTCTAGGTGAAGGAAAACTCTGAAGTCAAACCATGTTAAACCTCGCTTTAAAAAGATCTTGAGTCACCATACCTGCTCGTGCGAAGGCTTGTCAATATGTACACACATTACAAAATGAAAGGCTAAACCTATTAATTTATGCAATACGCTCATTTAAGAAGAGACTACACAACAGAATGAAAATTATGAATTAAAACCAGCTGTGAAGTAAAATTCTTCGGGATGGCCTTTAATTCGTATCAGCCAGACAGCAAAGGAGTCTATCCCCTTTTTTCCTAACGCTAGAACGAAGATTGTGTTTCTTTAGCGTGGGGGTGTATAGCTACACCATACCCCATCAGCTCCTCTCTATTACTGCCCACAGATTTCTGAGCTACTCCACTTAAAATATTGACTTGAGTCACACTCTGCCTTGTGGCAGGAGCGTTAGTAAACGTAGACCAGGTATGACCTCTAAAAACACATGAGGTTGCTTAATATCAGGCAGGAGTGGCATAGCCCTTAGCGTTACGCGACAGATGGATTCAGAGGAATTACTGGATAAGGTCATAAGATTTGATCTTGGACATAAGAGCGTAAAACTGAAAAGAAACTTTTCAAACATTACCCTTACAGATCATTAGCTTAATGGAATGCTGTTAAATCTCCCGTTTCGACACCATCTCCAGGGAACAAAACTAATTTTTGCCAAAAGCGTCCAGAAAGAGTATGATCGAATAAGTTTATCAATTATTGTTTTGTAAATAGATATAATTAATATTTGGACAAGTTCACTTCTAAAACAGGGAATCAAATATTCATCATCATTATCATTATTACCAATGGGCCAATCCTGTGCTGTGCAGGACGAACCTTGGTGTCTGAACAGACTATGGACATGCAACACTCACTGGGCCCTTTTTTCAGGCAACAACGGGCCCCCTTTTAATCACTTGGCTTCTTCTCATCAGCCCATCCCTATATGATTTTCCCAACCGATTCCCTTATGGCCAAACCCAACCCTTTATCATGTATGTGCTAGAAAAACAGAGTTTAGTGTCCTGGGTATAGATGTTAAAACTCTATCTGATGTTGGAAGTTTAATTCTGGAGCTCTAGGGAATGTGGAGTTCACTCCTTCGATCACCATACTCGCAGGTTCCACTCTACATGGCAGTGGTATCTGTTAGGTCCTATCTATGGGTTAAATTGAAAAAAGATGAATTTTGAAAAAATGTGTTTAAAAAAAAGTGTAACCCATCAAAAATGTTTTACCAAACAAATAAGATACCAGAGCACTGAATGAAAATGCAACGCCAGTTGTTAGAAATTAACAAGGATGTTTATTAAAAAGTGCTGCACTATGCTTCTACCCTAAAAGTGACTTAATTAGTTCAACCGATGATGTGCATGCACCTGTTCCTACACAAGCCCCAATCCAAAAGTTTATGGTGGAAACGCCACTCCGCGTTTCCAGAAACCCCTACTGACCAAGGCGGCAAACCTAGATTTCGATTAGGTTCTGAACCTAACAAAAAAACAACATGTTTTTGTACAGAAAATACCAAACAAGGTTGACATGCCTTAAAATCCAACCAAACCAATCATGATCAGATTTTTCTATGGGACACTCTCCACCACCTGTCCCAATAGGTCTCAATTCATGCAGGTCTTTCACACGGGCAATCTAGGTATTGCGTCGGTGTCCATAAGAGAACATTATGTACATCAACATGATAAAACACGTTTGGTTAAATATTACTGATTCATTTCTTGTCTGTAAAGCTTACACTACCCCAGAATATGACTATATTACCCAGCAGAATGGTAAGACCACACCAAAAATAGAAATGTCATGGTAGGGACATAAAGTGTCTCAGGATGAATTCCAGTTTTGAAGTTTTGGTCATCCAGGCCGACTCTATCTATCTAAAATCTATTAGATGTTTGAAATTTTCACATTAGGAATATTTATATCGTATTGTTATGGTTTCAAGTATTCTTTCTACTATAATTACTAATATTCATATGGATTCAAGTAATATATTTATTGTTTATTTTTAAATTGCACACTTTTTTATTTGTGGATAATAAATCATTTGTTTGCACAGTTATATGAATCAGGTATTCCTACCCAGTTCTGATACCACCCTGTCAGCTGGGGCTGTAGAATATACCAAGTGCACTTCTGTGTGCAAAGAAATAACTATTGTTAAATAGAAATAATTACTTGAATCCATATAATAATTAGTATTATATAGGAAAAGAATACTTGAAACCATAAATACGATATGAAATATTCCTAATGTGAATTATTTTCAAACATCTAATAGATTTATAGATCAGATGAGAGTCGGCCTGGATGACCAAGAACTTCAAAACTGGAATTCATCCCTGGAGACACTTTAGTGTCCCTACCCCATGACATTCTATTTTGGTGTTGGTCTTACCCCATCTGCTGGGTATATAAGTTATATTCGGGGTAGTGTAAGCTTTAACAGCACAAGAAACTGAATCAGTAAATATTTACCAAACGTGTTTATCATGTTGATGTCACATAATGTTCTCTTATGGACACCGACGCAATACTAGATGCCGTGTGGAAGACCTGCATGATTGATGACCTATTGGACAGGTGGTGAGAGAGTGTCATGAAAATCTGATCATGATTTGTTGGTTGGATTTTACGGCATGTCAACCCTGTGGGTTATTTTTGTACCAAAAACATGTTGTTTTTGTTAGGTTCAGACCTAACGAAATCTAGAGTTGCTCCCCTTGGTCAGTAGGGGTTTTCTGGAAACGCGGAAGTGGCGTTCCACCATAACACTTTTGGATTGGGGCTTGTGTAGGACAGGTGCATGCACATCACGGTTGAACTAATTAAGTCACTTTTAGGGTTAGAAGCATAGTCTACACTTTTTTTAAATAAACACCTTGTTAATTTCTAACACCTGCGTTGCATTTTCATTCAGTGCTCTGTATCTTATTTGTTTGTAAAAAACATTTTTGATGGGTTACACTTTTTTTTAAACACATTTTTTCAAAATTCATTTTTTTCAATTTAACCCATAGATAGGACCCTAACAGGTACTACCACTCCATGTCAGAGTGAACCTGCGAGTAAATGGTGATGGAAGAGTACTCCACATTCCCTAGAGCTCCAGAATTAGAACTTCACCATCAGATAGAGTTTACACTATACCCAGGACACTAAAACCTCTAGTGTTTTCTAGCACATACATGATAAAAGGTTGGGTTTGCCATAAGGGCAATAGGGTTGGAAAAATCATATAGGGACTAGGCTTGATGAGAGAAGCCAAGTGATTAAAAGGGGGCCCGTTTAGCCTGAAAAAGGGCCCAAGTAGAGTGTTGCATGTCATAGTCTGTTCAGACACCAAGGTTTCTGTCCTGCACAGCCAACAGGTGGCCCCCATTGGATAATAATGATAATGATGATGATGATTTGATTCCTGTATTTAGAAGTGAACTGTCCAATATTAATTAATTATTTACAAACAATAATTGATAAAACTTATCGATCATACTCTTTCGGACGCTTTGCCAAAATTAGTTTTGTCCCTGGAGATTGGTGTCGAAACGGAGATTTAACAGCTTCCATTAAGCTAATGATCTGTAAGGTAATGTTTGAAAAGTTTCTTTTCCAGTTTTACGCTCTTATGTCCAAGATCAAATCTTATGACCTTATCATAATTCACCTGATATCCATCTGTCCGTAACGCTAAGGCTATGCCACTCCTGACCTGATATTAAGCAAACCTCATGTGTTTTTAGAGTCATACCTGGTCTACGTTTACTAAACACCTCTGCCACAGGCAGAGTGTGACTCAAGGTCAATATTTTAAGTTGAGTAGCTCAGAAATCTGTGCAGTAAAGAGAGGAGCTGATGGTTAGGTGTAGCTATACACCCCACACGCTAAAAAACACAATCTCCTCGTTCTAGCGTTAGGAAAAAAGGGGATAGACTCCTTTGCTGTCTGGCTGATACCGACATTAGGCCATCCCGACGATTTTACTTACAGCTGGTTTTAATTCATACTTTTCATTCTGTTGTGTAGTATCCTCTTCTTAAATGAGCGTATTGCATAATTAATAGGTTAGCCTTTTCATTTTGTAATGTAGTGTACATATTGACCAAGCCCTTCGCACGAGCAGTATGTGACTCAAGATCATTTTTAAGCGAGGTTTAACAGGTTTGAATTCAGAGTTTCCCTTCACCTAGACTTTAAATATAGATTATATACTACCTTCCAAGGTGTATTAATTCTATAATAAATGCAAACAGTCGTGTCCAGAATTTGAACTCGGTTCACTAGGTTCATTTGTAACGGTAACCAATATATAACAAACACAAACACACACACACACACACACACACACAAACTCATACACAAACACATATACATAAAACCCACAAACACACACACACCACACATACATACATACACACAGTCAATATCATTCAAAACTGCAGAAATGCAAAATTAATAAATAAATACAAACACTTATATTTGTGATATTCGTAGGAAATAGACCAAGCGACCTGGGTTCAAATCCTGGATGAGAATGTATATATTTTCAAGAAAGTGTGTATACTTTATATTATTAAAAACAGACACAAATTATATGTGTTTGTTTGTTGTGTGTGTGTATGTGTTAGAGAGAGAGAGAGAGAGAGAGAGAGAGAGAGAGAGAGAAAGAAAGAGAGAGAGAGAAAGAGAAAGAGAAAAAGAGAGAAGTTTGTGTGTGTGTGTGTGTGT
>CM042165.1:87028186-87050686 GCA_023376005.1 Doryteuthis pealeii
AAAATAACCCAATAGGCTAGGTCGATTTTTCACATTTTTTAAATATTTCCCTAAAATATATGCTCTCCGTCCCTGGTAGTTTGAGCTCTCTGGGTGGGATTTCGCCGTTTACGCTTAAATGCAAGGTTCTCCTAAGAAACCAATGAACTTGGATGACCTTTACATAAATACATATGGAAGTAAGACGAGGAAATTAATCCGACGGTATTTGAGAACATTTAGAAACAAACACGGGACGTTTATATATATATATATATATATATATATATATATATATATATATATATTATATATATATATATATAAACAAAAAGAATTTTAAAAATTTTTTTGAGAACAAAATACATTTTGCGGACCTTCCTTTCTTTTATAAAATATTGAATTTTCTCCCGTTGGAACCAGAACAACATTTTATATATATATATATATATATATGTATGTATGTATGTATGTATGTATGTATTTATCAGTCAAATTCCCTCTCCCATTTGTAGATGTGGGTCCAGTGGTTAGGGACTTTGTCTGATGAAAAATTGGTTGGGTTTGGGGGAGGCTGCTAAGTCTAGTCACGCATAAGAGATAAGATATGTCGAAACACGGTGCCTATGGATGGTTATATATATAATATATTATATATATATATATATATATATATATATATATATATATGTTATTAAAAAGACCTACAAAGATTTAGAGTTGAGTTTTTTATTCTCTTTTTGAGTTTGGCAAGGTATTTAGGGTAGGTCGATTTTTCACTTTTTAAAAATATCAAATTGTCTATCTATGCAAAAGTTGTGTGTTAGTATACTAAATACTGATACCAAAAATGAGATCTTTTACTTGAACCATTGTTTGAGAAATTAGCATTAAAGATCGTTTGTTACATCTTAATTAATGAAGTAAAAAGCATCATATCAGAGGTGTCGGTAGTGATGGGGGGGGGACACATTTTCAATTAGAATTCTATTTATAATATTTAATTCGTTTCATTTTAATAAAATAAAATAACATTTCTGATTTAAATATTGAAAATGGTAAATTTTCTAACCAATTTCTAAGCTTAATTTTGCGAAAACAAGGATTTTTAGTGCATTTTAGTAGACGATCTTTGATGCTATTTCTTAAATTTATCAATTCTGCAGATGCAGATGAAAAAAAAAATGTTGGACGCTACGTCATCGTCCTTAGTGGACGGAAATGTTCGAAGAATTTTGATCAACTGGTGGATGATTGTCAACCACTGCCCAAGTAACAAAAAGGGGAGGGGGAATGTTTGCCATAAAAGCAATCTGAAGAATCTCTAATTCCATAGTTAAAGAAGGAATGGTATTGAAGGAGGACTCTACATGCTCTCGAGCCTCAGAACAGGAACTATACCATCATTCCAGCGGAATAAGACCCTCAGCCACCGCCCTCTAGCGTATATATGATAAAAAGAGTTGGAGCTTTCCATAAGGGCAATAGGATTCGGTCAATCATATAGGTGCTAGAGCTTGACGTGACCAGCCGATTGATCGGAGGGGGTCTCTCCGACCGCTTGTCTAGCCTAAGTAAGTGCCAAAGTGGAGTGTTGCATGTCATGGACAGCTCACCCACCAGGATTCCAACCTTAATCATCACGGGTCGCCACTACCAATAGCTAGCCCGGGTGCAGTCGGTGTATTCTAAATCTCCAGATTACAGGGCTGTCCTTGTGAATGTGTAGATCTATCTATCTATCTATCTATATATATATATATATATATATATATATATATATATAAAGATAAATTTAACGAACCTACTAGAGTTTCGCTTAATGCTCTTCAGGGCTAAGATCTGACTGGCCAAAACATTGTACCAATAGATTATTTTTTGTTGGTACCATTATCTTGGTCTTTTCTTTTTTCCAAAAATTTTTTTCTTCCCGCTTGAGGTTTGGTAGTATATTTTTACAATCAAACTATTTGCTGGTTTTTTTCTCACCGCGAGGATTTACCAATAAGTTTGGTATATATATATATATATATATATATATATATATATATGTAGTAGGTCAGATGTTCCTCTTATTCCCTTGTGACATCCTTTCTATTCTTCTGGAAATAGTCAGTTACATTCATGCGAGTATTTCTTATTGTCCCTGTGTGATTAGGAGGAGTGTTATGAAATGGATACCGTTGTAGGAAATGGACACGGTGAGACGTGTACAAATCCTGTTTGCATTTCAATGCACTCCTCTATTCTCCCTCCTTGCTAAGGGTAAATAGTAGGGCGGACTGGGCTTATTAACCTTGGTTAGGTAATCAGTCTTGAAGAACTCAATTCCGCTTGAGACATTGACATTGTGTCATATCCTAATCATGCAAAAAGGTTGGTAATATATATATATATATTATATATATATATATATATATATATATATATATATAATATACCAAGCGTGTTGGTAAATCCTTGCGGTGAGAAAAAAACCAGCAAATAGTTTGATTGTAAAAAATATAGTACCAAACATCAACCAGGAAGAAAAAAAATTTTTGAAAAAAACAAAGGACCAAGATATTCGTACCAACAAAAAATAATCTATTGGTACAGTATTTGGCCAAAAGAAAAAACAATTTATATGTATATATATGTATATAAGATATATATATACATTCATATAACCGCTAGGAGAAAGCTAATAAGTAAAAAGTGCTCGATACCTAAGTAGAGCCAATAATAAAGATAATCTAATGAGTCAGACGAACCTAATATTAGTTTCGCATAAAGCTCTTCAGGGCTAAATCTGAATATATATTATATATATATATATATATATATATATATATATATATATATATATATATATATATATATATATATTAGAAACAAAACGACCCATTGGGTCATCCATTGAGCTCTAGGTAGACAACTGGTATCAAAGAAAAGTGAGACTGCAAAGCGAATTAATTTATTTTAGATAAATAAATACGGTCGGAGAATTAAAAAAAGAACTTAAAGTCATTTTGTAAGATTTATAAAGAAAGGGAAAGTTTGACCTAATTTAGATTTATGGAGAGCCAAGATGTTGAAACAACTGGCTCGCTTCTTATGAAATTTGACATACAAATACGTTTCGCACATTCCAATCCCTCTCACTCTCTACTCTCAATGAGAACCTAACATATATAACGAGGAGGTAATCAAAATATACATAGAGAGGAAGAAAGTGATAGGTAGAATGTGAAGTGAGAGACGGATCAGTTTTTGACTTAATTGCAAATTACGACAAATTAGAAACAATTAAAATGGAATTTTTTTCAAACATAACTCAATCCTAGAAATAAGGAATATTTTAGTATGAATTTTGTGTCATTAAACTAAACAGCAAAAAAGCCTTTAGGAAACAAATATTGATTCGCTTAGCTTTAGTATAATAATAGATATATCTGTGTTGTTTGAATTTTCCTCATTATAAGTAGATATGTTATCGGTCCATAGTTGCCGTGGATAGTTCCTTTTGCGAGGTATTATTATTATTATTATTATTATTATTATTATTTTCACTCCTCTTGAGTTTTTTTATATCAGCGTTAGCTGATGATATTTCACTGGAGTATGAGTGGCAACAAGTCTCCTCAGGTCTCCATGACTCTCCTGAGTATTCTTGCCGATTGCAGCAATGCAGTAGTCTGGATGGTTTCAATTCTTCCTCTGATTTCCAGATCCTTTAGTCTTTTTTCCAAGTTTTTTTGGGACTGTTCTAAGTGCACCAACTACAATTAGTATCACTTTCACATTATTGTTATTATTATTTACTCCTTTTGAGTTTTCACATCAGTGTTAGCTGATAGTCTTTCACTGGAGTCTGAGTGACAGCAAGTCTCCTCAGGTCTCCAGGACTCTTCTGAGTATTCTGGCAGATTGCAGCAGTGCAGTGTTCTGAATGGTTTCAATCCTTCCTTTGATATCCAAACTTTCCAAACCCTTTTCCAATCCCTTTGGGACTGTTCCAAGTGCACCAACCACAATTGGTATCACTTTCACTTTCATATTCCATAACTTTTTCAGTTCTCTGGCAAGGTCCAGATATTTGTATATTTTTTCATTTTCCTTTAATTTCACCCTGTGATCTGCTGGCACTGTAAAATCCACCAGTTGACAAGTTCTTTCTTTTTTGTTTATCAATACTAGGTCTGGCCTTCTTGCTGGGATAAGGTGATCCGTTTTTATCTCAAAGTCCCAGAGAATTTTGTGCGTTTCGTTCTCAAGAACAGATTCTGGTTTATGCATATACCATTTTGTTGTGGGGTCAAAATTTAATTTTTTGCATAATTCCCAGTGGATCACCTTCCCAACCCAGTCGTGTCTAGTTTTGTATTCTCGTTGTGCTAGTTTGCTACATTCGCAGAGTATATGGTTAACAGTCTCATCTCTATCACCGCAAAGTCTACATTTACTATTTTGTTGGGTCTTATCAATTTTCGCTTTGATGTAGTTTGTCCTTATGGCATTATTTTGTGCAGCAATTATAAGTGATTCTGTTTCTCTTTTGAGGTTTCCCTTTCTTAACCATGTCCAAGTCTTTTCATGTGCAACCTCTTCTATTTGTCGTTTGAAGCGTCCGTATAATTGTTTTTCTTACCATTTTTGTTTTCTAGTCTTTGTCGTTTTTCTGTTTGTCCATCTAACGTTTCTACTATTGTTGGCCGCCATAAGTAGTTTGTCTTTGCTCTTCCTTGTGTAATCTTCAAGTTTATTATTATTATTATTATTATTATTATTATTATTATTATTATTATCAGTATATTACTAGAATGTTCTTTCATTATTTTAATGTTAGTTGCTTTGTTTATTGCAACTGATTTGTTTCTGCTAGTCGAACCATTTTACATACCAAGTGCAACGTATACTTTTCTTGAAATAAAATCTAATATATTAATGTATGTCGTGTTCCATTGGGAGTTTTTGGGACATTGGTAGTCGGAAACCAAAAACTATCAGTATTGAAGCTTGCTTCCTCCTGAGGTTCGGTTTCCAAACCAACACTCCATGTTTCACTTAGTGTGTGTGTGTGTGTGTGAGAGAGAGAGAGAGAGAGAGAGAGAGAGAGAGACACACAGAGACAGAGACAGTGTGTGTGTGTGTGTGAGAGAGAGAGAAAGAGAGAGAGAAAGAAAGAGACAGAGACACACAGAGAGACAGAGACAGTGTGTGTGTGTGTGTGTGTGTGTGTGAGAGAGAGAGAGAGAGAGAGAGAGAGAGAGAGAGAGAGAGGGAAAAGGCGTAGCCCACGGTGAAAACTGAAAACAAAACTTTTTTAAAATTATTTGAACCGAAAATAACAGCAGATTGTTCGTGACACGTGCACCATTTCCGTGCACACCATGCGTGTTGTTGTTGCAACGTATTGGATTCCATCCGAACATGCATTTACAAAAAAAGAAATTACAAACTGGCACGTGCATCAGCATCATCATCATCATCATCATAATCAACATTGTCGCGCAATTAACACTGATATCCATGTGACAATCTCTCGCTAACCTTCCCTATCATTCATTGTCCCCAGGAGGTCCTCTGCACAGCATCCAGAATCCTCGCAATGTAGGTCTTTAGTGTTTGCGCAGAGCTGGTTAATGTAGGTCATTGCTGGGCGGCCCACATTAGCATGTCCATGTGTTGGCTTCTATATGAGAACGTCGTTTATGAGTTCATCCTTGCTTCTCAAGCAGTATCCAGAATGCCTTGTCCATCTCATTCGGATTGTTTGGGAGATAGGTGGCAGGTGGCAATACAGCTGCTTCCTTGTGGGATATTATTTCCACGACTTTTTCAAGATCGCACGCGGCATTCCTATGCAGCTCCATAGTTATTGTTTTTTTTCTGTTTACATTTAAACAATTTTTAAACAATCTACACATAGCCTTGTCGTGTTTAGCTCAGTCGGTATAGTGTTCGCTTAGGAAATCACAAGGTTCCTGGTTCGATACCGAGTCTCGTCATTTCAGTGTATAAGTAGCACAGAGATCTGTGCGGTAAAATGAGAAGCTGGTGGTAAGAGTGGCGTCCACCTCGAGACGCAAAAACAGTCTCCTTTGTCTAGCGCTAGTGAACGGGGGATAGACTCCCTCGCTGATTGGCTGATACCGAATTTTAGGCCACCCCGACGACTTTACTTATTTAGATATCTCTCACTCTCTCTCTCTCTCTCTCTCTCTCTATATATATATATATATCACATGGATATACCTTCTATATATTTTTTAAAATCAAATGGTCTATGGTCCACCAAAATAAGTCATAAGTAAAAGGAATGGTATGGAAGCGCGTGGTGTAATGGTTAAAGTCTTTGGAAATGGACTCGTCGCCCCGAGTTCAAATCCTGGATGTGGTAATTGCATTTCATTTAGCACTAATACCCTTGGAAAAGGTATGAAACCTACTCTCCCTCCAGCTATGGATAAATAGTAAGGCAGACTGGGCTCTTTAACCTTGGTTAGGCAACCGGTCTAGGAGAAGGAAAACTCTGAATTCAAACCTGTTGAACTCCGCTTAAGAAATTGACCTTGTGTGGCATCCTGCCCGTGCGGAGGGGTTGGTAAATATATATATAAGTAAAAGGGATCTATAAGTAAAAATGAGTTGACAACCCCTGATTTAAGCTGATGGAATACTGAAAACAGGTTCTTACGAACCGGTTAATTGGTTGGATTTTACGGCATGTCAACCCTTGGGTTATTTTATGCCGAAGATGCTTCGTTTTATTCCTTCCTGTTGGGTATTCAGTTTGTTTTTTTTTTTGGGGGGGGGGTTTCAAACTCAATTTTTTAAACAAAATTTTTGTAAAATCATTTTTTTAACTCATAGATGGGACCATAATAGTTACTATTACTCTGGGTCCGGTGGACCTGGAAACGACAGTGATGAAGGGGTACTCCACACTTCTCAAAGCTCCAAATTGGAACTTCACCATTAGATGCAGTTAAACGTTATACCTGGGATACCTTACGAACGTGTTTCGAGCAAAATTCGCTTACAGACACGGTATTCTATTCAAAATTATTTTGAATATAAAAATAAAATAAAATCTATTAATAATGAAGATTAGGTCTCTATTTATCTGTACACGAAACTACGTCACTGCTGATGTCACATAACCCAAAATCGTCATAACATGGAATAAATACACTCAAAATCAAAGCATGCAAACTTAAATGGTCCTCATTGGGTTTTTTAAAATAAGTTTAATAGATGCATGCCGGGTATTATATATGTATATATTGTTTGTTTTATTTTCATATAAATCTAAAGTTTATCGGGTAGGATGAGGTTTGGAGATGTTTTTAGTTTTATGGAAATTCCCGGTTGCGTGTTCTTAGGGTTTTTTTTTTTTTGTTTTGTTTTGTTTGTTTTGTTTTTTACTCCATCTCATTTGGTGGTTGCTCTGAAACGGAAGGAATTCAAGGAACGAAAAGAAATAGACAAAGACAGAATTTGGCTTTATTCACCGGTCATAGCCGCCTGTGCAAGGGTAAATCCCCCTGGCCGAGGAAGCGACTAAACACAGTTAAGACCTGAATCGAAATGGCCGAGAAATTATTTTTCTGTCCTTTTTGTCGCACATGCGCGGGGTTTCTTCCAATGACGGCCCCATGGGATTTTTTTTTTTTTTCATTCTAATTTTATTTTCGTTTTATTTTAATCCCACAAGTTATCAGAATTAATGTGCGAACCGCTGGAATCCATCTCGGCTTATGGCCAGAGTTTTATTTTGTAACTTGGATGGGTCTTTTTAAATAAAAGAGTTCACTGCTTATTGAAATAGAACAATTCATCTTAATAAATGAATATGTCACATGAAATACTGAAGAAATATCTTTGTTATGCTAAAGCTAAAAGAATAAGTCTATTCTTATTTCTTAATAATCATTCAGATCCGTAAAGTTCATATTCTTTAACTTTGCCATATTTATCAATCCCCTTTCTGACCCCCCAGGCATTTATCACAGTCTTAGATAGTCCATCAATCCCCTTTCTGACCCCCCAGGCATTTATCACAGTCTTAGATAGTCCCATCAATCCCCTTTCTGACCCCCAGGCATTTATCACAGTCTTAGATAGTCCCATCAATCCCCAGGGGTGATATTGACTGATTCACGGATTTCTTATATAGATTGTAAAAGATAGATATGGGGAAGGGAAAACTACTTTGATCTGAAAGGAGAAAGCTAAAAAGAAAAAAATTACTATAGAAGAAATAAGCGTATAAACAGTAGGTCATCATCTGACCTGATGACCTACTGCTTAATTTTTGTTTTCTATTACTATTAGTAGAAAAAAGTTAAGAGTAAGGAAATGAATCCGACGGTATAAGTATAGATAAAAGGATATGAAAAACACACATGCCGTTAAAATGAAAATATTTTTATGTCATATTCATCAGAGCAGAAAATGATTTTCTGCTTTCTTCTCGTTGAGTCCGGATTAAAAACAAGCTCTGAAGATGATTTTTATAAATCGAAATATTGTTCAATATTAGCTATGAATATTTCATTTTGACAGCATTCTGTGTTTTTCATATCCTTTCTATTATATTATATATATATATATATATATATATATATATATATATTATATATATATATATATCAGTCATCCACAGACATGCGTTTCGAAGTTTACTTCTCATCAGTGCGGCTCGACCTTTTAATAGCTACCTCTAGCCGGGATCGAAACCCGACAGAATTTTCGTCTGCCAAGCTCCTTACACTTGCAGCTATCAGCGGCTGTCAGTCTAGGGTGAACAATTAATTGATACATCCCTATATATATATTAAGTAACTCCGATAATAATGGATGGTTTCATATGAACACTGAGATTTCGATCGATCTATTTATCCATTGATATCGATCCCATCGAAGCTGCCGACAAGACATTTATAGCTATGATAACATTTAAACTACCGTTCAATATTTGATGAGATCAGATACATTGAGAAAAAAAACATTAACTATTGTTTCAACATATTCTTTATTGAGCCAACATTTCCCACGTCTTCTTTTTTCATATTGGTTAATCATAAGTCTTTGATCTTGAGGTGGAGCGCCACACCTACCGTATGCTCCTCAATTAAAAGGTACAGATCAGATTACCTAATCTGTGCTACTCATGCTCTGAGTTGGCGAAGATAGGTATCGAACCAGGAACCTAGCGATTCCTAAGCGGATGCTCTATGGACTGAACTCAAACACCCACCCACCCCCTCATTATTAGTAAATAACGCCGATATTAATGGATGGTGTGATGAGACCACTGATCGATATATCAATCCGATATATATTCATCTATCGAAGCTATCGATATGCATAATAGCATTTAACCTGTTATTGTTTGGATGGTCTTTATTGTTCTTCTGATTTAAACAAATACAATAAATGTATCATCATCATCATCATCATCGTCATGCTGACAGCATTGATCTCCATGACACTCTCTTGACCATGGGTGGCAACCTGTGATGCTTAAGGATAGAATCCAGATGGTTGAGCAGTCCATGACTTGCAATACTCCACTTTGGCCCTTTCTTGGGCTAGACGGGCGGTCGGAGAAGCCCCCTCCGATCAATCGGCTGGTCACGTCAAGTCCTAGCACCTATATGATTGCTCCAACCCTATTGCCCTTATGGCAATCCCCAACCCTTTTTATCATATGGGTGCTAGAAGGCAGTGGCTGAGGGTCTTCATGTCCTGGGAATGATGTTAGACTCTATCTGATGGTGAGGTTCCAGTTCTGGAGGTCTGGGGAATGTGGAGCACCCCTTCATCACCATTGCTCCCTGATCCACTCTGACCCGGAGTGGTAGTACCTGCTAGGATCCCATCTATGGGTTAAAAAGAAAAATGTATTCATAAAAAATTGAGTATCCATTAAGAATTACTTTATTTCAAAACTTTATCGGCATTAAATGACCAACTGAGGTTGATATGCCATAAAACAAAACAAACCAAACAAATTAAACCATGACACTCTCATCACCCGTCCCTATATATATATATATATATATATATATATTATATATATATATATATATATATATATATATATAATTTCTATCTAGTTAAGATTTTGTTCTGATGCAATTAACCACTTTCTGTCCAGAAAAAGACAAAAACGTTTGCCTAGTGCAATCGTCTTCACAAACATATGAAGACATTTATTACTTTTTATACATATTTTTTTCAGTTTGCACTTAACATAATGTGTTTAACAAAATGTGTTTTTATTTATTTTACAGGTATGTACCAAGTGCTTTTCTATAATCATGGGGATTTTACACATGAGTTTAACTCTGGAAGGTATGTTCTCATTTTACACTTGTTTTGTACACAACACACACACACACACACACACACACCCATATATATATATATATATATATATATATATATATATGGGTAATTTCATATCAGATCATCTTAAAAAAGTAAAATTGTCACCCACTCCTTCAATTTTAAGTTATTAATGATTTCTGATTTGCAAAATTTTAACTGATGTTGTAGCTTCGGTTCTGAGCAAATATCAAACTATCTTTTTGGTACAAATAATGTTCAATATATGTGAAATAATAATAGAAAAAAAATTGTCATAGATGCATGGTAACATTGGGATATTGATCTTGATAGGAAAAGAATCAGAAATCATCAATAACTTAAAATTGATTGACTTTAAGACTTTTTTGATAGCATTTTTGGATTCCTTGGATAAAAATGCTTTTTAAAACTAATTTTTAGGAGTAGGGGAGCTCTAGAACTCATTTTACAGACAAAAATAGGTTACGAAAAGTCGCCATTTTTCGCGAACCAACCTCAAATTTGGAGAGCTAAAAATTTTGGAGATTATCTAACGTTACCATAATCCATGCTTAGATAACATTTTAGAAAAATTGAAGAAGACAGGTAACATGGACTAGATAATTTGACATGGATTTACATACACACACACACACACACACACACACATATATATATATATATATATATATATATATATATATTTTATATGAAAAAGGTGACTTACCGGTGAAAATTGTCACAATGGTTAGTTGATGCAAGTTTCACAATGATAAGACATCGATATAACAAATATAAAGTGCTCAATACGTGAGTAGAGCAAATTTATTATTATAATCGTACACAGTAATAACCTACTCGAGTTTCAACATAAAGATCTTCAGGGTTAAATTGACGGCAATTAATCAATATCTTGATTCATTCAGTGGATTTAACCATGAAGATCCTTATGGTTAAACTCGAATAGGTTATTACTGTGTACCATTATATATATATATATATATATATATATATATATATACCATTTGCGGTAAATGGGATGATAAGGTGAAAAATATTATTGAACGTCCACTCTTACGCTACAAAGATAGATCTGTCCACTTAACAACCGATTTTCAAGGTGTATGATATTTATGATGAGATTTTTGTCTTTATGGTGACAGGTTTTTTTGGGGTTTTTTTTTTTAGACACACATGATCGACGTCTAGTATATGAGGTCAATGAGTGCAAACACTGACCCCCTAATACTAATAGGGGGTCAGTCTTTGTATTCACTGCAATTATTATAATTTCTTCAGGAAGATAAAAATTAAATCAATTAATTGGATATGTCCTTATCAAAAAGAGACACATCTTATTCATAATGGAGATTGTCTGTATTTCTGTCTGTAACAAAAACTACGTCATAGCTCTACGTCACAGCTTACGTCACAATATTCTTATGCTATATACGCCGAAAATATGAGTAAGCAATTTTAAAAATTGTTTTTTACTCTCGTCCTTTTTTTTTTACAGTAACAAGAAGTTAACTAAAAAGTTTACAAATAAATAAATACCTACGATTTTGTGTCAAATTCAGGTGGAAAATATTAAAAATAATTGTTTGATTATTACATGCACGTAACATTTTATTTGAGAGGAACGGGACTCAGTTTTCATTTCAAATTGTTTTATTTTGTTTTTTTACTCCTTTAATAAATATGAGGATTTTGTTTACTTATTCTACAAACCCTCTGACATTGAATTTTTAACTCCCACCCTCTCAGGCAATGTCTTTCAAAAATTAATTTTTACGACGCCCGGGGGGAGTTTTCTGTTGCTAATATAAAGATATTAGTCTTGATATATTTTACTAATATCATATAGATAATTTGTTCTTTCTCTTTCTGCTAAATTAGATGAATTAATATACAACTAAATAGAAAATCATTATCAAATTAGTCTCTTTGTCAAAATAACTTTTATTAGTGATTAGAGAAATGTCACTTATATGAACTAGCAAAATAAAAAACACCCTCTGGGCGATGTAAGATAAATATTGCCCGAGTTGAAAATTTAATATCAGAGAGTTTGTAGTAAAGTAAAAGTAAAAGTAAAAATTATAAATTTATTAAAGGAGTAAAAAATAAAAAAAAATTGAAATGGAAACTTAGTTCTGATAACTTTAAATATATATTAAAATAAAACAAACTATATATAGATAGATAATACCAGGTATGTATTTATTAAAACTTGTTTAAAAAACCAATGAGGACTGTCTAACATTGCATGCTCAAATTTTGAGTGAACTTATGTTATGACGATTTTAGGTAGTGTGACGTAAGCAATGACGTAGTTTTTGTTACAGACAAAAACCGGAAGCGAATCTCCATTATTAATAGATATTGTTAGTAATGCACAAATATGTATCATTGACCTTTTATCTTAAAAAATCTGTATATGGAAACCATTTTATCACAAGTACTTTCGGCACTTTGTAGTACGATATTCAGGTGTAGAGTAGTCAATTTATTTCCTGGTTCTTTTTAACAGCAACTAAGCAATGGTCGGGATAATTAGGAGGAGGAACTCACGGAATTATTTGGAATGTTTTGGGGAATGGAGGGAGGAGAATTGGCGGGAAATTATAGGCATTTGAGAATGTAACTGCTGTATTCAAAGATAATCTTGTTCAAATGTTGTTGTTTTTTTAATGTATAGGGCTTTGAGTATAAATATATATATATATATAAAGTATATTTTGGCAGTATTCTTTCCCTTTATACATAATTTTTGTATGTATGTTAAGAAAAAATTAACAACTTTTTTTAAACAACAAAATTTTTAACAACAAATTTTTTTTAAATTGCCTACTCAAATTTTGAGTTGTTTTTATTCTACAAGGGTGAGTCCAAAAGTAATGTCATTTGTTTAGGACATGTATAATAACCAACACAGGAACATGTACCATACATCAAAACGAAGCTGGTCCTCTGTGGATTATATCCCTACTTCTACACATAGTCACCATTTCTCTCAATAGCAATGTTCTGCCTTCGAATGAGAGCATGTATTCCTGCCACGTAAAATTCTGTTAACTGTTCTTTGGGCCACTTCTTCACTGCAGATTACACTTCCTCATATCACCAGATTTAGCACCTTCAGACTATCATCTCTTCATGAAAGAGGATTTGAAAGGAAAACATTATTCCAGTGAAAAATGAGTTTTACAATAGCATTAATTCTCCTTGTCTAAATCAGAAGAGTTAAACTGAAAGAATCAAAAGTGTTATTATCTCGTGTGGGGGGGGGGAGACATAACCGGCAATAGTGAGATGAGGGCCGCATTTTCACTAGATATCATTTTTTTGTTCTTATTTTTAGTTGAATGTTAAAATTAAGTTGTTTTTTTTATGTGTGTTTTATATAAGTAAATATGAGACGAAAGTATGATACTCATATTAATGTGAATACACATGTGAATATACAGAGTGTTCGGGAGAAATTTGGCAATTTCATAAGGAAAAAGAAAAAGTGCTTGGTAACTACAAAATTTAATGGATTGTAAAGAAATTCAAGAGGAACGGAAATTTCACTATTGTCAACACGTTTCACTCAAAACAACCGACATTAGCGTCGATCACAGCCTCAATCCTGCTCCGGAACCTAGAGCAAGCTGATGTTACAGTTTCCCCGGGAAGGGTCTCAAAAACAACCATAATTCTGTCGATTAAGTGGGCTTTTGTAGTACTGGTATGGCAATTGGTGTCTTTCTCAACAGCGCCACATACATAATAATTCATGGGGGGTTAAGATCTGGGGGGTTTCGAGGCCAAACATTGGGACTGGTGTAGTCGTAACAATTCACCGACAACAATGTTTGACTTTTCCCAGAGGTGTGGCGGGAGGGTGCGTATCCTGCTGCCATAAATATGGCCTGTCATTGGCTATCCTTGTTATCCAGAGCTTGACCAAATATAAGTATGTTAGATTTATCCCGAACACCCAGTATAAAAAAGCATATACGTTAATATCGTAGAACTACCTATGTAATTTTGTGCGATATGGAAAAGGTTTAGTTTTAGATTTCTTTTTTTTTTAATGGCATAACAAGCTTTCTGGGTTATTTATTGCTAATTGTTGTAGAAAAAACATTGGCGGTAAGATTTAACCAAGATGTCTGTTGATAAGAGGATCCATACCTTTCCCAAGGGTATTACTCCGAAAGTGAAGATAATAGCGTGACTGAAATTCTTACTATGATGCCGCAGGCTATCACAATTATCACACACACACACACATATATATATATATATATATATATACGAGAGTTAGAAACGCCTCAACATACCCGGAGTACTTGGAAAAATTAAGCATCAAATCAAAAAGAATGGCGTAAGATATGTTTCGCTAAGTTAAAGGGTTTTTGAAGAAAATAGATTGTAACATCGTGATCAGCCCTGTAAATCAAAAACATCTACATCCTGCTTTGGAAAATTTCATTTGTCAGTGTGGCTTCATAGCTGGCAGTAAGGCTAGGCTAGTTTCACACTCGAGAAAAACACAAATAAAATGTATTTTTGGTAGCATAACAACGAAGGATAGGATAATATTTAATATATATATTATATATTATATATATATATATATATATATATATATATATATATCTTAACTTACGAGTGACTCGACTTATTTTAGTTTATATTATTTACATGGAAACAAGTCTGCTACCATTGGTATCTTGTTGTGTAAGCTTATTTTTAAGCGGAGTAATCATCGGGCAGCGAAAAAAATTGAAAATGATGAAAAACATAAAGTTTATTTTTTTAAGCGGTGCAATCATCGGTGATAGTTTAAAATGCGGGAGGTATTTCTGCCACTTCCTGTATTACATAGAATGTCTCTCAATATTTGTAATTTAGTCCCGGTAACAAATGATCTGAACTAATAATAAGGCCGGTCGTCTCAGTGAGTTTCCAAACCGTCTTATGTAAGCGAAAGCTTCCCACATCTTTTAAAGTTCTTTTTAAAAGAGGTTTTCAAAAAAGTTAACACAAAAATCAAAAGAAAAAAAAGAAAACCGTTTCTGTTCTGTCGTAGTCCGAGACAGAAACTTACTAGAAATAAAAGCTTAAACTTTCTCAGGCTTGTTTCAGTCGAGGTGACCTTTAACCTGCTGCCTGTCAATCAAGGCCTCCACATTTCCGCTGGTGGTGGGAGGTAAATTCATAACATTCGGATGTAAATAAGAAACATGAATATACCTGTCCTGAAAACGTTTTGAATATTTTGAAAACCTATTTAAAGCACTGAATAAAAAAAACAACTTTTATAATAATTTATGTACCTCACAGTAAATCGTCTTTTTGCACCAGACCTGAATACACACACACACACACACACACACACACACACACAAACAAGCAAACAAACACAAAGGTATATATATATATAATATTATATGTGAAAATGTTGACTTACCGGTGAAATTGATCACAATGGTTAGTTGATACAAGTTTCACAATGATAAGACAACAATATAACAAATATAAAGTGCTCAATACGTAAGTAGAGCGAATTTATTACAATGGTATATACAGGAATAACCTACTCGAGTAGGATCTTTTAGAAAATTAGAAAATTTTATAATAATTTATGTACCTCACAGTAAATCGTCTTTTGCACCAGACCTAAATACAACACTCACACACACACACACACACACACACATATATATATATATATATATATATATATATATATATATATATATGTGTGTGTGTGTGTGTGTGTGTGTGTGTGTACTCATGACCAGTCATCCACAAAAAGAGAATTGAACTCTCCGATACAAGATATCATCCCACGTTCTGAAGAAGGTCATGAATACCGAAACATTATAGCGTCGACATAATCACCAGGAATAAATATTCATCCTTTGTAACATCCCACGTTTGTCTACATTTCTCCTCACACACACACACACACACACACACACATATATATATATATATATATATATATAATATTATACACGTATATATATAGAATGCTGCCCAAATACACACACACACATACACATATATATATATACCTGTGTGTGTGGATAAGAAGATAGAAGGGTGTGTATGCCTCTCCTCTTTCTATGTGGGTGTATGAATGATATATCCTGTCTGTCTGTCTGTCTGTCTGTCTGTCTCTCTCTCTCTCTCTCTCTCTCTCTCTCTCTCTCTCTCTGACAGACAGACAGACAGACAGACAGACGAGGTATTATCATTCATCACATAGAAAGAGAGAGAGAGAGAGAGAGAGAGAGAGAGAGAGGAGAGAAAAGTTACTTGATCCAATTTTTTTTTAAGACGCTAGTTTTCGTTTTTTGTGTGTTCTGACACTTCAATGGTTTCTAATATGAATTTTTTTTAAATTAGAGAAAAAAAACTTATTTTTTCGTTACAGTTTGTTTATTTGTTTGTTGTTTGTTACGCTTTTTTTTGTTTTTGTTGTTGTTGTTTTTTTGTTTTGTTTGTGTGGGGGAGGGAGGGTATTCATGTAAATATAATCGTGCTAACTTCATGAGTTATGCTGCAAAATTAGATTTATCTGATGAAAAAAAATTGCTGAGCCATAATAGAATTTTTGTTATGGCTTCTCTCGCGTTTTCATATTATTAATTTAACTACATTGACCAGCTTTGCGTTGATACTCGATGCCGCACAGAGGACCTCCCGATGACAATGAATGATAGGGACGGTTGGCAAGATATAGTCGTGGATATCCGTGTTGCACGGCATGATGATTACAATGATGATCCTTCTTCTTCTTCTTCTTCTTCTTCTTTCTTCTTCTTCTTCTTCTTCTTCTTCTTCTTCATTATTATTATTATTATTATTATTATTATTATTATTATTTTCACTCCTTTTGAGTTTTTCACATCAGCGTTAGCTGATGGTATTTCACTGGAGTCTGAGTGACAACAAGTCTCCTAAGGTCTCCAGAACTCTTTTGAGTATTCTAGCCAATTGCAGCAATGCAGTAGTCTGGATGGTCTCAATTCTTCCTATGGTTTCCAGATCCTCAAGTCTTTTGTGTAAGTATTTTGGGACCGTTCCAAGTCCACCAACTACAATTGGTATCACTTTGACCCTCATATTCTATTTCTATCATCTCAAGGGTGGGAGCCTTGTGCATTGTCATTAATTTCCCTAGTCCTTTGGTTGATCTGTCTGAGTTCTTCTTTTGTCTATTTTAAGAATGGCTCAGATTATCTTATAATGGAGACGGCCCAGGAATTTATTCCATTGATAAGATTTCTGCTGTTGAGCTTAGTTTCTAGGAGCTTTCTTGTTCTTCCATGAATTTTTCCTCCGTTTCATTACTAGCTTAGCAAATTTTTCAATTCAAAATTCCATCCTTATATCTTGGCAATATATTCTAATGGTTTGTAACAGGGTTTCTAGTTATTTTTCATTTTTTGCAAAAGAAATTTGTTATGTCATCCATGTACATATTATTATTATTATTATTATTATTATTATTATTATTATTATTATTATTCCTTAATCTTCCGACCGTTTTCATCTTGTAACACCCTCTGCTTAAAAATAAGACCGTCCAAATTGTCCAACATGAAATGCAAAAATGTAAATCCTACAACTTGTGTCACCGTCATTTTTATATTCTACAGCTTTTTATTTTTAGCTCTCTGGCAAGATCTTGGTATTTAACCAGCTTTTCGTCACGGAATAACTTGTCTTTTTTTGTCTTTTTTTTTCTTGTTAATTTACACGAGGTCAGACCTTCTGACCGCGATTCGTTGATTCTTTTGTATCTCAAAGTCCGAAAATATTTTATGCGTTTCATTTTCTCGGCCAACTTCTGATTTGTGCCCACCCCATTATTTAGTTTGATCAAAGTTTAGTCTCTTTCATAATTCCCAGTGGATCACCTTTCCTACCCTGTCATGTCTATTCTTGTATTCTTTTTGTGCTAGTTTACTACATTGGATTATTATTATTATTATTATTATTATTATTATTTACTCCTTTTGAGTTTTCACATCAGTGTTAGCTGATGGTCTTTCACTGGAGTCTGAGTGACAGCAAGTCTCCTCAGGTCTCCAGGACTCTTCTGAGTATTCTGGCAGATTGCAGCAGTGCAGTGTTCTGAATGGTTTCAATCCTTCCTCTGATATCCAAACTTTCCAAACCCTTTTCTAATCCTTTTGGGACTGTTCCAAGTGCACCAACTACAATTGGTATAACTTTCACTTTCATATTCCATAACTTTTTCAGTTCTCTGGCAAGGTCCAGATATTTGTCTATTTTTTCATTTTCCTTTAACTTCACCCTGTGATCTGCTGGCACAGCAAAATCCACCAGTTGACAAGTTCTTTCTTTTTTGTTTATCAATACTAGGTCTTGCCTTCTTGCTGGGATAAGGTGATCCGTTTTTATCTCAAAGTCCCAGAGAATTGTGTGCGTTTTGTTCTCAGGAACAGATTCTGATTATTATTATTATTATTATTATTATTATTATTATTATTATTATTATTATTATTATTAAGGTTTTTCACACCCGCCAAAGCCGGTGGTTAACTTGAGACAATAAGTCTCGTCAGGTCTCCAGGACTCTTCTGAGTATTCTACCCGATCTTAACAGTGCTGTTGTTCGAATTTCCATTTCCTCCAGACTCTTTTTCAAACCTTTGGGAACCATTCCAATGGCCCTCAATTACAATCGGCACGACCTTTACTTTCATGTTCCAAAGTTTTTTCAACTCTCTGGCTAGGTCCATTTGTCTATCTTTTCGTTTTCTTTCACCTTCACTCTGTAATCCGTCGGGACGACAAAATCCACTTCTTCTTCTTCTTCTTCTGCTTCTTCTTCTTCTTCTTCTTCTTATTATTATTATTATTATTATTATTATTATTATTATTATTATTGAGTTTTCACATCAACATTAGCTTATGCTCTTTCACTGGAGTTTGAGTGACAGCAAGTCTCCTCAGGTCTCCAAGACTCTTCTGAGTATTCTGGCAGATTGCAGCAGTGCAGTGTTCTGAATGGTTTCAATCCTTCCTCTGATTTCCTAACTATCCAAACCCTTTTCCAATCCTTTTGGGACCGTTCCAAGTGCACCAACTACAATTAGTATCACTTTGACTTTATTTCACACCAACGTTAACGATGATCTTTCACTGAAGTCTGAGCGACAAGTCTCCCCAGGTGTCCAAGATTTTTCTGGGTATTCTAGCCGATTTCAACAATGTTGTTGTTTGAATGGTCTTCCCCTGGTTTCCAGTTCATCTAATCTGTATTTTAAACTTATGGGATCCGTACCAAGTGCTCCATCTACAATTGGTATCACTTTGACCCTCATGTTCCACAGTTTTTTTTCTTTTCTTTTTTCATTTCTCTAGCAAGGTCCAGGTATTTGTTTATCTTTTCATTTCCTTTCATCTTCACCGTAAAATCTGCTGAGACAGCAAAATTTCCCTTTTTTTTTCTTTTTTTTTTTTTGTTAATGAGTACTAGGTCAGGTCTTCTAGTTGAGATAAGGTGGTACGTCTTTATCTCAAAGTCTCAGAGAATTTTATGCGTTTCGTTCTGAAGAACAGATTCAGATTTATGTATATGGCCTTTTGTTGCGAAATCAAAATTGAGTTTTAGAATTATTCGGATTATTCGGACTATTGTCCTTATCTTTATTGTTATCTCTACAACGTTTCCATGGGAGGATTTTAGTAAACTTATGAAATTTTAAGTCAACCCTCATATATGTTGTCATGGAAAATGAAATATTTTATAAAAAATGGATTTTTTTAAAAATTTTATAATTATTTTACATTTGCGACACGTGTTTCAGATCTTCTGATATCTTCTTCAGGTGTTAATTAACCATATTCTGTACGATAATAAATATATATATATATATATATATATATATATATATATATATATATATATATATATATACATTTAACCCCCCCCCCTTACTGTTTGGTGGGAGTGCAGAGAGAATTAATTTGTAACATCTGTGTTTAGTAGGTGTGCGTTTTCCTGGGTGGTTGGTCTTAAATTTTAAGGTCCTGAAATTTTTATAGTTGTCTATTTGTTTATATTAATAGCAATATAATATATATATATATATATATATATATATATATATAATATATATATGGATAAAAAAGATAGGTTGAAACGTTGCATCGGCGACACTACTACCTACAATAAATATCCATTTTTTATAACATCCTGTGTTTGTCGACCTTTCTCCACATACTATCGGATTAACGTCTTCATATTTCTCCCATATATATATATATATATATATATATATATATATATATATATATATATATATATATTCGAGTTCAATTCCTAGACGAAGCTGTTGGGATTTCACATAGCGCTAATACCCTTTGGAAAGGTATGAATCCATATATTCTCCCTCCAGCTATGGGTTAAATATTAGGACAGACTGGGCCCTTCAGCCTTGGATAGGCAACCAGTCTAGGAGAGGGATAACTGTGAATTCAAAATTTCTGAGGTCGGTCATTGATTGGGTTTGTGGCATTCCTTGTGCACCAATTCTTTCCTATCGACTGTGCCAAAAAGTGTGGATGGTCCAACACAAGCCTTCACCCCTATAAACAAATCACTGTGTGGGTGTTCATTGTATGAACCCTCATGTGTCGAAAATCGACGAGAGAGTCCATTATATATACTAGCAAATATATGCACCCTCCGGGTGCAAGTATTTAAGTTTTAATGTAATAAAATATTGTATTAAATTAGAAAGGCTAATGAAAGTAAATAAAAATACAGATAAAAAGATTTGAAACAGAGGGAGTATAATAAAAGATTTGAAACAGAGGGAGTATAATAAAAAAATGGAACAACTGAAACTTACTCTTCCATCACTCTCGTCTTTCATTGTTATTTTTTCTAATTTAAGTATTTAGTTAAAAGAGGAAGTAAAGAATAAAATAATAGTTATTTTATCTTGTTAATGGATTTCATTTAAGATTCATTGAAGAAATTTTTGCTTATATTCATTAAAATAAAACCAAACATTTAGAAATCAATTATACTAAGCACATATTTAATAAAATCACATTTTTAATATCAATATGCAAATTAGCCTTCCCGTTCACACTGCAAACCACTATTTTTTGTATATATAAATACAATAGCATGTTATTAGTATGTAGATATGGATAACACTAATAAAAAGGTGAAGCAAATTTTATTAATAATTGAGGTTTAAATATAAATAAAATCATGAAGAATGTGATGTAAATAACTATGTTAATTGTGACTCAATTAGTAATTTAGTTTCGGTTACAGACAGAAAACACACAATCTCCATTATAATAAGATATATATATATATATATATATATATAGGATCATAAATGGCATCTAAGTATTGTGATACTAAAATGTATATTGAACGTAAGGAAAACAATGTTCACATTTTATGAGGGTATCTTGGTCAGGCTAGGAACTTTTCAACCGACTTTTGTATTTCGATGTAATAGACCTTAACGCTGAGTCATTGTTTATTAAAAGTCTATGACAAGAATATTTTATTCAGTGACAGGCTTATAATTTGAAGAAGAAAGAAAAAACGTGAATAAATTCATTTCTTTTTTTCTCTTATCTTCTCTTTATAAACTTAATTGAACCAAAAACTGTAAAGATTATATATATATATATATATATATATATATATATATATATATATAGGGAGAATGAGATTCAAATCTAAAGATATCAAATATCATACATACGTAATATTTTTTAAAAAACAATGAGGCCTTTCTACAAGGAATTTATATTGATAGATGAGAGAGAGAGAGGAGAGAGAGAGAGAGAGAGAGAGAGAGAGAAAGAAAGAAAGAGTGAGAAAGAGAGAATCATGTAAATACATACGTTTCAGTACACATAAGTACATAAAGATGATAAGATAGATTAGTAAGGAGATAGAATATATATATATATATATATATATATATATATATATATATATATATATATATATATATATTCAAATCTAAAGCTATCAAATATCATATACACTTATATATCTTTTTAAACAATGAGGCCTTTCTACAAGATGAATTTATATGGACATATTAGCGCACTAGTAAACCAACGATGCTTGTTTAGCGAGCATTCACGACGTTATGAAATGTAGTA
>CM042165.1:87053186-87058186 GCA_023376005.1 Doryteuthis pealeii
TTCTTCTTCCATTTCTCGTCCCAGGGTGAGAGTGACCCTCTTCGGTTTCTGGTCAAAACCCGGAACTTCCGTTTTTATTTTAAAATCTAGTTCTGGGGTCATTCGTCGGTCAATTGCTGGCACCCCGTGGAGTGTTTACCCTTCTAAACTTTGTTCTTATTTCTTTTTCTTCACTTTCTCCAGAAATCCGAATACCGTTTTCTTTTCAATCCCCAAATTCCCCGTAGACCATAATAATTACGGTATATGCGATCTTAAACAAATCGTGGAAACAGCATCCCACAACAAATCAGTTGTACGGCCACTTGCCACCTATCACACAACCTATCCAAGTGAGACGAACGAGACATGCTGGCCACTGCTGGAGAAGCAAGGAAGAACTCATAAGCGGCGTTCTCCTGTGGAATCCCGCATGTAAACGCCGGTGCGGGCCGCCCAGCAAAGACGTATATTAACCAACTCTGCGCGGACACCGGATGCTGCGCGGAGGACCTACCAAGGGAAATGAATGACAGGGACGGTTGGCGAGAGATTCTCATGGATATCCATGCTGCTAGCGCGACATGATGATGTCTATCATAGGCAGTTTGTTTTATCTACAGGCTGATTGTAAAGAAACTCCCTTCCCTATTAAAAAAAAAACCTCGTTATTTATTTCTACAAAAAGTGAATATGAGAAGAACACACATAATAATTAAGAAACACGAATATCAATATACAGACTAGCAGAACCTGTGGATATGCCACAGTATGATAATTTAATTATTACGACGTTTGCTATGTGTACTTAAGAGCTATTATGAAATAGTTCAATATGTAAAAAGAATTATGATCTTGATTTAACTCTTTCTCACTCTTTCTTTCCTGATTTTTATCTTTTCACCATGTTCGAATAAAACAGGTTAGCGTTACCACTTCCGCGCGTTCTCAATCTTTCCTCTACTCTCTTTCTTTCTTCTTATTTTCTATGTGTCCTTTCCCTTCCCTTTCCTTATTTATTATAAAAACAGAATGGTCCATTATTAAGCTGAGATGATAACACCCATAAGAAATAAGAATTCGTCGGATAAGCAATGCCAGATAATCAGGATTTACATTTCTGCTTTTCATCTTCGGGTGTTGCAACATATCTACCTATCTATTAATTATATTCATATCGATTTACCGTATTTGACGGCATATAAGACGCACCGGTATATAAGACGCACCCCCATTTCAGCTGGTCAGATTCAGGAGAAAAAAGGATTTAATGTATTTAAGCATATATTGCCACAATGCGCTCCTGTTGACCTTGATTATAACAATACCAGCAATAAAATAAGGATTCATGGAGTTTAGGGTAGGTAAAAGTACTGAGCGTAAGCTGGGTTAGTGATAGAGAAGATTAGCCTAGGCCTACGGGAGGTCTCACTTCAAATGAGAGTTTAGGGTGAGTTTTTCTTTTTATAGACATTATCAATTTAAATTGAATAATTCGCTCCTATTTTTCAGATTTCATAAAATAAAATAGGGAGGAGAGAGACCTCGTAAAGAAAAAATATTTCCCCTAATATATTATTGGAAAACCTATTTTAAGCATAATTTCATCAGAAAGTAGATAATTACCGAAATTTTCGTAAAAGTTTGACTGTTAGTTGATTTTTCATAGAATGTTTTTAAAGTCAGTTGTTTTTTGGCTACGTTAAATTTCAATTGATTTAACGGTGCGAAAATGTAAACATTGTTTCCTTTTATTATTTCCGTAAGCTAAATTTTTTTTTTTTTAATTATCAGGATTTTTTTTTTATGTTTCTTTTTTTAATGTTTCTTTTTTTGAATAGTCCAAAGATAATGTTAACCTTTATGCAAATTTAATTGCGTTAAATATAGATGGGAGGGGGTAAATTTAACACTTCAAATTGAAGGTCCCTAATGCCATTCTGTAAAAATGCTGCTGATGATAGAATGAAACTTATCTTTGACTTTTGAGTTGATAAAAATTGTTTACGCTAAATTTGAATTAAAAATAATGACGAAATTGTGACGTCAGAGGAGTAGCTCGTTCATAAAACTTTTTTTTTAATATTAGATATGTCTCCTTCCATAAGTGTGGTTGAGCATGTTTTGAAAAGCATTGAAATGTTGTCGGGACAGGTCTCCAACCGGCGATAATGAACGTAGACAGAAAGTAAAGTTAATCCTAATGAATCATGTCTCTTCAGTGCGGCTGAACTTAGCAGCGTAACTCAAGCCGAGATCAAAATCCAACCGATTTTTCGTCTGTCGGAGTCCCTTAACCACCGGGTTATAAGAACACCCGCCAGCAGGATAGAGAATTTTAAAGATAAATGCATACAAATGTATATATGTAAAGGCTGCCAAAGAGCTCGATTCGTTTTATAGGAGAGCCATGCAATATATATATATATATATATATATATATATATATATATATATATATATATATATATATATATACCATCGTTTATATCTGTTTAATTTGTTTTGATCGTCAATCAATCGACTTTTTAATGAATGTAAGGAAAAATAATTCTGAATACGATTATGATATTACATGATATACAAACAGACATACAAATAGATAGATAGATAGATATGAGTAGACTGGGATAGATAGATAGATAGATAGATAGATATGAGTAGACTGGGATAGATAGATAGATAGATAGATAGATATGAGTAGACTGGGATAGATAGATAGATAGATAGATAGATATGAGTAGACTGGGATAGATAGATAGATAGATAGATATGAGTAGACTGGGATAGATAGATAGATAGATAGATAGATAGATAGAAAGAAATAGACTGAGATAGATAGAATTTACTAATTTCCCATAATGACCTTTAGAGCATAGTAAGTTAGCTCGAACTCCAGTGTTATTACGTTCACTTTCGGATTAATAACCTTGGATTAAATAGTAGCATTACTGTTCTTCTACAAGGATGACTTTGGCATTAAATAAACCACAAATGTTGATATGCCATTAAACAAAGAAACCAATTTAAACAGATTACCCAATCCCAACAAGAAGACATTAAATAGTACCACTACTGTTCTTCTACAAGGATGGCTATTGCATTAAATAACCCACGAAGATTGATATGCAAATTAAACAAGCCAATACAAATTCATACTGAACAACCAAACAAGTTTGAAAAACATGTAGAACTTTCAAGAATAGGTTACTGAAGGCAGTGTCAGTTGAACACTTACAGTCTGTTCCTATCCATCTATCTATTAATATGAGCCTCTTCTTATCTTCATTTGCTTTATTGAACGTCGCTTCTCGATCGACTCTGAACTCGAAAAATTCAGAGTTCGAACAACAACAAAAAAGATGAGTAAAAAAGGTTTCAGTTGTCAAACAAATTTTTGAAATTAGAATACACGAGTCTCGACGGTCGAACGGTTGCTCAAATCTACCCAAGCAGCATCAGTTAGCGTCAGTCGCTATCTTGAACGAGTGTCTGATATTGTTTTTGTGCAAATTCTTCGCTTCGTTTGTGTTTATTCTCTATTTTACGGCTATTTTAACCCCTATTGATGGATCCTAAGAAATACAGCAGTGATACAACCGGAAAGGGAAAGAGAAAAGTTTTGAGGTCTGATGGTCAAGAATGCATAGATTCAATTTACACCATTTCTTATTGTTTCAGTTATCGAACAAATCGGTTGTCGAATATAATTTTGGAAACCGAAGTTCCACTGTATATTTTTTGTTCAAAATGATTGTGAAAATACATTTTTGTATCGTATATAAGTGAGTTTCATAAACGGATTTCGTCTTAAAATAACCCATCAAGGGTTGTGTTCAATTATCCTGGTATAAGATGTCACTTGTAATTATGAACTTTCCAGTGGGAATTTGCCAATGAAATAAGAGGAGGGAAAGGATTTAAGATCGTTTTCAACTGTTCTCAAATCAATTGCTGGTTAAACTTTCTGCCAGCAAGACCCATCTTTTGGATTAACACCAGAGGAAATCTACAGACTAGGATTACCATCTCACTACAGATTTGGACTTATATATTACAGAGAAAACCTACAGACTAGAATTACCAAATCTCCAGTGACTTGGATATATATTACAAAGGAAACTTACAGACTAGGAAAACTATAGTCTTGGACTTGGATATTATAAAGAAAACCTACAGATGGGGGTTAAAAAATTAAATTCTGTGAACAACAGAACAACTAAATCCCTACAATGGTGATAAGGATTTTATCAGGTTGACATACCAAAAAAACAAACCAACCAGCTAACCATCCTACGACAATACCATCTTATTGCTTATTAGACCGACCGATCGACCTACACACCAAACGATTGACCTTATATTAGGTACATTAACAATAGAAATTATTTCACCCAAAGAAAAACATTATTTGCCCTTCCCTACTTGTCTAATCCTTTTTAACAATCAGTCATTCAGTTTAATTAAGTTTTAAGATTATTTCTCCAATATCCTTCCATACCAATGAAAAGTGTATCGATTGATTCAGAGATTAAATAATCAAATAAATGAATATACTAATAGATGAGGAAAAGAAAACATCATGACATTTCATGTCACACCGGAAATAGATAGATATATAGATATAAACATACTGAGATAGATAGATAGATAGATAGATAGATAGATAGATAGATATGAACAGACTGAGCGATAGAAAGTCAGAGAGACAGACAGACAGACAGGAGGATAGATAGATAGATAGATAGATAGATATGAACAGACTAAGATAGATAGATAGATAGATAGATAGATATGTACAAAGATGGATAGATAGATGGATATATGGATAGATATGAACAGACTAAGATAGATAGATAGATAGATAGATAGATAGATAGATAGATATGAACAGACTAAGATAGATAGATAGATATATCGATAGATAGATATGAACAGACTAAGATAGATGGATAGATAGATAGATCGATATAGATAGATAGATAGATAGATAGATATATAGATAGATAGATAGATATGAA
>CM042165.1:87060686-87068186 GCA_023376005.1 Doryteuthis pealeii
AAAGTGTGGATGGTCCAACACAAGCCTTCACCACTATAAACAAATCACTGTGTGGATGTTCATTGTATGAACACTCATACGTCGATCGACGGGAGAGTCCATCATATATATATATATATATATATATATATATATATAGCCAAAACGTGATACGTTGTGTCACTCATTGAGCTCTGGGTAGATAATTGAGATTAAGGAAAAGTGAGAAAAATAGATAAACAATAAATACGACCGGAGAATTAAGAAAACAAAAACATTAAAATCATTTTGTAAGATTTCTAAGAAAGAAACGTTTGACCTACTTTGAATATATTAAGAGCCAATATTTTGAGTAGAGGAATTAGCAACACATACATAATACTCCCCTCCCCTATCAGGTATTTCTCACCATTAATTTTTCTACCTGCCTCCCTCAACTCTCTTTCCATTTGATTTCCTTCTCATCTTTCCCAAAGATTTCCCCTATAACCAATCAAATATTTCCCTCACCACAAAACTCACCCACCTACCTACTTCCTCCTTCTATAAAACACTTGCATGATCCTGATAATTCAATAAAATCTGAAGAAGCTGACTTCAAAACTCCAGCGAAATATACTACACATTTTTGTCTGAATTTTGTTCTTTCATTCCATATATATATATATATATATATATATATATATATATATATACCAGCATTTATAATGTAGTTTTTAGGATCTTTTCCATTTCCTCCAAATTATTTCCCAAACCCTTGAGGATCGTTCCTAGGATACTAACTATAATTCGTACGATCTTCACCCTCATGTTTCTTTTTGTTTTTGTTGTCTAGTAAGATCCAAATATTTGTCTCCATTTGTGTTGTCTTCTCTTGTCAATTTGTCTCTAATTTCTTGTGTACCTGAAAATTATAATTTTCTTCGTGTTTACTGTTTTAAATTCTGTGGAGTCGGGTCTAACCTATGACTTTGAGTGCTTCAGGGGTATTTTCTCTTGATTGGTATTTTCATTAGTAGGGAGACAGTGTCGAGTGTTGGTGTTAATGCTGCCTGGGAGAGGGTTGGTGACTTTTTCCCTTTTCTTATGTTCGGGTTCTAGTACTCCGAGGACTACTGGTCTTGTCTCAATCTTCATAACCCCCACATTATGTGATAATATATCTCCGGGTCTTTTTTACTTGAGCAGATTCTTAGATTACTTAAGCTTTATCATCGTTTTGCTATTTGCTATATCTATGAGCAAACACTTTTCTACACTTTATATATATATAATATATATATTATATATATATATAGAACTCAGACAGATTGGCCAAAGGATTAGAAAATGAATGACCATGTACAAGGCTCTACACCCGAGAGACGATAGAGATAGACTATATGTATCAAGAAATGTATCACTTTGCGCTAATACCCTTGGGAAAGGTATGAATTCTACTCTCCCTCCAGCTATGGGTAAATAGGGCAGACTGGGCTCTTTAACCTTGGTTAGGTAACCGGTCTAGGAGAAGGAAAACTGTTAAACTCCGCTTAAGAAATTGACCTTGTGTCGTATCCTGCTCGTGCGGAGGGGTTGGTAAATATGTATATATATCAAGAAAGGAAGGAGGAAGAGGTCTTGCCAACATAGAGGACTGCGTAGATCCAACAACTCGAAGACTACACAAAAAAGAGCAAAGACAGATTACTTATGGCAGCCAACAAAAGTAGATGTAACATATGGACAAACAGAAAAACAACAAAAACTAGAAAACAAAAATGGGAAGAAAAACAATTATATGGACACTTCAAACGACAAATAGGAGAGATTGCACATGAAAAAACCTGGACATGGTTAAGAAAAGGAAACCTCAAAAGAGAAACTGCATCACTAATAATTGATGCACAGAATAATGCCATAAGGACAAACTATATCAAAGCAAAAATTGATAAGACCCAACACTTTATATAAGACCCAACACTTTATATATATATATATATATATATATATATATATATATATATATATATATATATATGCCAAACGTAAATCACCAGGTTAGTTGGTATTAGGATGATTCTCAGGTGGGTCTTTTTAACAACGGAATGTTAAAGTTGGTCAGGTCCAAGCTGAAATGTTCAAAGATTTTTACAGAGTATTTATTTGGTAAAGAAAAAGAGTTATAAATGGTCATATGTATATACATATACATATGGGTAGAAATAGATCTATAACTGCTAATACGTTATCCTATCTTGATTCTTAAATAAACTACATCCTTGTAGAAGAACATTAGTGGTCCTATTTTACCCATAGCTGGGGGATGAGAGGGTTTATACCTTTCTCACGAGTATGACTAGTGGAGTACAATGTCGCAGTCTAGCACCTCACACACTACGCCATGGGACTTCCTCATAACATTTAAGAAAATGTACATCCTATACATATGGGTAGAAATAGATCTATAACTGCTAATATGACCGATTTTTTCTTAACCATATATATATATATATATATATATGTGTGTGTGTGTGTGTGTGTGTGTGTGTGTGTGTGTGTGTGAAGTGTGAAAAAAAAAGAAAGGATCTTGGACACTAAAGATTGACGAAAAGGTTATAGCAATGACCTAAAAGTTGATATGGCTGTCAAATCAATGATGTTTTGGGAGCTGGCAGCTTAGCACTTGCTGACCGTGTCACGATGACAGAAACAGATACATTTTTTCTATAAATATTCGCTCTGAATTGAAAATTTGTAGTCAGAAGGCCGGATCACCAAAACGAAGTTTGTCACAGTGCAACAGGGAATTCAGGATTGCTGAAATAAGAAAATTGCCACTAGAAGAAATAGACTTTGCCGTAAGGATAATTCCATAAAGAACTATGTCCACATAAAACCAAATACCAGACCAAACTCCTCATCGTGTCTTTTCTCTCCGTCCTAGTGTGCAAAACGTACTCATTCATTATAAATGATGAATAAAAACCGTTGTTATTGTTAACGGTGTGTTATCTTATTTGCACTAATTTCTCAACCCGTCACAAAGACACTCCGACCAAGTTTGATCGATCCCAGTTCTAGGGGTCAAAGGAACATGGCGTGGGTGCAGAGGGCACCGAAAGGGCAGCTGACCAGAGACACATGAGGTAGTCACGGAAATAATTCATACCATAACTGGTATAGGCTCACACTGGCGCATACAACTAGTTCCATAATATTTTCCTCTGCATGACTTAGAAAGGGCACTCCAAACTTCCCAGATCTTCAGAAGTGAAGCCTCACCACCGATGAAGTTTAGTGCCATACCTAGGACATTACTTAATTGGAAAACGTTGTCCTCTATACTTGAAAAGGGGGGGGGCTCCACACTTCCCAAAACTACAGAACTGGAGCCTCACTACCAGATGGAGTTTAGCGTTAAATCCAAGGATATCTCTTTTGGGAGGTTATTAACCCTCTGCTGGGGGATACACTTAGCATATTCTAAGTCAAAGATTTCCAGATCACTTTTAGATAAATTATCTATTCATAAATCAAAACAAATTTGTTTTTAAAGATTAAAAATTCAATTTCCTTTTATCTATTTATTTGCAATTAAGTGTAATATATCTTCTATATTTGCATGTGATTCAACATTGAGCAAAGAATTTTGATAAAATAAACTTTTTATTCAACATATTCACAAATATTTTACCACTCAAGGCTGAAATGTCTTGCCAATTACAACTGTTTATGATTACTTAATATTTCCCTGTAATTGTACAAATTGCAATTTATTAACTGAGCAGCTTCTTTTTTTATTTATTATTTATTGTGATCAGTGATGCATCTACAAAGACAAGACTTCACCTAAAAGAGAATTTTGCCTTTTTTATTCATATTTCATTTTATATACTCATTTTCATTTTTTGTTTGTCTTTTCCTTCTGGCAAACCACAACTTATCACACTAAATTATTGAGAAACTTTTGTATCTTAAAGAATTTTGGTTGAAAAATGAATAAGACTCACATACACAGCATACTAATTTACCAATGCCATAAAAAACGACAGAGCAGTTTTTTTTTTAAATTCACGTTAGAAAAAGAATTCCAGAAAGAGAATGTTCAATATCGTTTAAGAAGTGATTCAACTAGTATGTATATTTACCATTTTATGGCAGCAAAGAATCGCCAAATTGAGAAACCGGAAGCAGACAGGGCGTTGGCGAACCCATGTCATCACCAAGCAAACTCTCCCAGTCATTCTCTGTGGAATCGGTATTTTCTTTCTGGCAATGAACCAGCCTACTTGCCTCATTCTTCTACGAAACGGCTTGGCTTAACGTTCCAAAACTGCCGGAATTCTCTCCCCCCTCCCACACACACACACACACTTGCGCCCTCATCCCTCGCGCGCCCCCAGCCCATACCACCGTGATGGCTACCCAGGTTACTATGTACGAATCTAGCACTTTGGTTGATAAGAGAAAGACAACAATTGTGAAAAATCAAAAGCATGAAAAGAAAGAAAGAAATAATTACAAAAAAAGAAAGAAAAGAAAAGAAAGAAAAAGAGAAGAAAGAAGAAAGAATATAAAAAGTAAAACGAGTAGAAAAAGAAAGAATTGAGAAAAGAAAAAACAATAAAACAGTTTGAAAAATAGAAAAGAAAAGAAGGAAGCTAAGCAAAAAAAAAAGAAGAAAAAAAGAGATGAGTTAAGCAAATAATGAGGGAAGAGAAAGAAAAAGAAAAAAAAAGAAAGAAAAAAGAAAAAAGAAAGGAAAATAAGTAAGTAAGAAAAAAAGAAAGAAAAAGAAGAAAGAAAGAAAAAAAGATAGAAAGAAAGAAAGAAAAAAAAGATAGAAGAAAGAAAGAAGAGAGAGTAAAGAGTAAAATGACTACCCCCAACCACCCACCCACCTGGAACAAAAAAAGAAAAAAAAAAAAAAAAAAAAAAAACAAAGATGAAGATCAAAACCTGAAACTTCAGTTTTTGTTTTGAATCTTTTTAAAAGGTTCGTTTGTTGTTCTTATCCACCCACCCACTTTCTTACCGGACAGAAGAAGAAGAAGAAGAAGAAGAAGAAGAAGAAGAAGAAGAAACAGTTCTTCTTCTTCTTCTTCTTCTTCTTCTTCTTCTTCTTCTTCCAGAACAAGAAGAAGCGTTTAAAATGAATAAAAACAAAAAAAGAGACCAAAGAGATTCAACAAAATATCCCATTTGTGATTGAGCCAAGTGAAATTAGTGAAAAGGCCAAAATAAACAGAAAATATCTTGAAGGAAATGCCAGCAGTCAAGCAAGGAAGAAAAACAAAAAGAACAAAATACAAAACAAACCACAAAAAAAACCCAACGTTTAAGAAAGGCATCAAAGATTCTTACGTTCGTTTTCTCTTTATTTCATTAACTGATGTCAAATATTATGGAGAAAAAAAAAGAAGAAATAATTAATATCCAAACAGAAGGAGGGCGTCGGGTAACGCTTGTCGATTTGGTCTAGTAAATTTTGATACAGCATCTTTTATCATAATGGAGATTCGGTGTCTGTCCGTCTGTAACCGAAACTACGTCACTGTTTACGTCACAATACCCTCAGAAATTTTCGTAGTTTATCGATGAGTATTTATTTTTAGTCAAAATCATTTATTAATATATAGAATAATCTTATTTATTAACGATGTTAGTAAAATCTGAATTACATCTCTCTCTCTCTCTCTCTCTATATATATATATATATATATATATATATATATATATATATATTGTGTGTGTTTGTGTGGGTGGGTGTGTGTGTGTGTGTCTATTCTGAGTGTGAGTTTAACGTGCTCTTTTATCTTAAAAAATGATTTTACATCACTGTTTTAAAAAAGTAAAGTCGTTGGGGTGGCTTAAAGTCGGTATAGCTAATCAGCGAGGGAATCTATCCCCTTTTCACTAGCTGATAGTAGGTGTGGCGCTCCACCTACGATGCAAAAAAACTCCTTGGTCTACAAGGAGTTTTTTGCGTCGTAGGTGGAGCGCCACACCTACTATCAGCTCCTTGCTTTACCGCACAGATCCCTTACGACTAATTACTCAGTTTACTCACTTTTCCGTCTGATGATTGTGCACAACACATTAAACTTAAAGTAACTGACTTCTAGTGGTCAGTGTTTTCATATTTGTCTGGTTTATATATTTTCTCTGCTGTATTAGGGTTGAGAATTTTTGCAAACTTTTCTCATTCTATTTTTTATTATATATATATATATATTATATATATATATATATATATATATATATATATGAGTAGCAGATTTTCATTACTGTGACTTTTGTTTCGTTAAACAAAAGAACAGACAAGGAAGAATGTGTGTGTTTACCCAATCATTTCACGCGAGCAGGACGCGGCACATGGTCAATTTTTAAGCGGAGTTTAACAGGTTTGAATTCAGAGTCTTCCTTCTACAGAGTTTGTTGCCATATTAAGTTTAAAGACGACAGTTTACCCTACTATTTACTCTTATCTAGAGGGAGAATGGTCAAATTCTTACCTGTCTGAATGGTATAAGCTCTATGTGAAATGCAAACAGCCTTGTCCAGGATTTGAACTCATGTCACCATGTCCAGTTCCTACGATAATAACCATTACTTACGGGCGTCTTTATTCATTTTTAAAGATTTCTTTTTTTTTAAGTTTTTTCTTTTTTTAAGGTTTGTCTAGAATTTAAAAAGGTTTTAAAGGTTTTGTCTTATAGAATTTAAAAAGGTTTTGTCTTATAGAATTTAAAAAGTCAAGATTCAAAGAAATGTTGGTACTGGCCAATGAGATGCCATGATGTCACACTACATCTATACATATATAAAGGGCAATTGAGTATATAATTATGGAGGCGCGTGGGCTAGTGGTTAGAGTCGTGGAAAATGGACTTGTCGATTCGAGTTCAATTCCTAGACGAAGCTGTTGGCATTTCACATAGCTCTAATACTCTTGGGAAAGATATGAACCATATATTCGCCCTCCAGCTCTGGGTAAAATAGTAGGGCAGACTGGGCTCTTTAACATTGGGTAGGTAACCAGTCTTGGAGAGGGATAACTCTGAATTCAAAATCATTGAGGTCAGTCGTTGATTGGGTTTGTAGCATTTCTTGATGCACGAATTTTCCTAACGACTGCACAAAAAGTGTGGAATGGTCCAACACAAGCCTTCACCACTATAAACAAATCATGTTTTGTTTTTTCACTGGATGAACACTCATGCGTCGAAAATCGACGAGAGAGTCCATTTTGTTTTGTGTGTGTATATATGTGCGTATGTCCGGAGGAATCAACGGACATAAACAATTAAGGACAAGGTAAATATATGTACATAAAACTTTCTTGTTAGCAAAAATAATGAAGATTTTATTTTTATTTACAAAGATACTTAAAAATTGGGATTTTAATAGTAAAAAAAGGGAAAGTCATTGGTTGCGTTCGTGATTAGACTAACTTTTTATTATGCCCTCTCTCTACCCAGGCAACGCCGGGTAGCCGATTCTAGTTTATAATAAAGTGTGCAATTCTAATTGTTAAAT
>CM042165.1:87073186-87083186 GCA_023376005.1 Doryteuthis pealeii
TGCGAGCATTAGCATCACTTTCTGTGGATGAGATATTACTACCAAGGTACGTGGATTGTTCCACCGAGTTTAAGAGTTTACCATCGACTGTGGAGATGTTTCCTTCATGTTTAAAACGCATGAACTCTGTTTTATCGGTGTTTACATATAGGCCGACGTTCCGTGCTGTCTTTTCTAGGCTATGTAACAATGATTCGGCTTGGGCAGGTGTATTTGCAAGAAATGCCCGATCATTTGCATATTCCGCATCCGTAATAGTCTATGCGGGATATCACCTGCTTCTTGTCTTTTTTTAGTGTGACTTTTTCTTTTATGGGATCTAATGATGTTCCCAGTACGTATTCTTGGCATACCAAGCAATTACTAAGGGGTTACCCATCTAAGTACTGAACAAGATCATCGTTGCTTAACTTTGCTGATCTCGTATGAACTTAAATGTTATTACATTTACCTAAAATCTACTTTGTTTTTCTTGCAGTAATACCTCACCCTACATCGTTAATTGGTTCCAGGGGAGACGAATTTTTAAGTTGAAAAATGACTTAAGATGAAATAGCCATTATTTAGTTGCTATTATGCGATCTAGGCCAAACCTAGCCTAGTTTTTTTTATGTTAGCCTACGTAATCGTTATAATTCAGTAAATTATGAAGCCTTCAGGTAGCCTAGCCTATTTTTTTATGATGTATACTGTATTTTACAATTGATATTATTATTCTCTAAACATATATATATATATACACACACACACACACACACACATATATTATATATATATATATATATATATATCTTTTTTATTTTTTTTTTATTTACTTGTTGAGTACGTAAATAAATGTCAACAATCGATACAACCCGGAATTAACAGTTTAAATGATACAATTGTTTTTATAGACGACACCAATATTATAATCTATCCATATATAAAGGGCAATTGTGTGAATCTATATGTCCGGAGGAAACTTTCGAAAATAAAACAATAAACAAAAAAGTAAATATATATACATATTGAATATCACCAAGGTTTGGTTTTTGAGCAAAAATAATGAATATTTGATTGATATTAATTTAATCTTTTTATATATTTATTTATTTTATTTTATTTTATTTTATTTTATTTTTATTTTATTTTATTATTTATTTTATTTATTTATTTTTTTTATTTTTTTTTTTTTTTTGCTTTGAAATATTAACTTGAAATTTAGAATATCGCGTTATTTATATTTCATTAAAAATATAGTTAATCAATGATTAGTAATCATTGATTAAAATTTCTTATTATATCATTATGGGATGTCATTCCCTCTACTGTGACGGGAAAAAATCCCTGACCTGAAGGATAATACTAGTCAAAATTATTTTTTTTTAAATGAAAAGCAACTAAAATTAATGAAGGACAATTCTAGTCAAAACGGATATTATTAAGTATTAGTTATTATCAAATTCTACAACAGTAAAAATCTGTAACTAAGAAAAAAAAATCAAATTTGGTTTGAAAATATCCTTACGAAATTCTAAGCTCTTCTAACAATCACCACAAGACTATTCATTTTTACTGAGTATGGAAGACGTGAATGAAATAATGGGTCGATTGGTAAGAGAAAGAAACAAAGTGCCGGAGAAAGAGAAAATCATAAAACAAGACGTAATTCAAACATTATATATATATATATATATATATATATATATATATATATATAATAGAGTAAGCCTAATGAGTCAGAGAATATCTACCTAGATTATTTATTAGCTCTACTTTTGTATTGAACACTTTAATATATTTAATTTAGGCAACTCTCAGTATTTTTTTCTTTTGGCTATTTTTATTGTACCATCTGATTTTTTTCAGGAGGTGCAGATGATTTGGTCTTTTTTTTTTTTAGATATTTTTTTATCTCCAGGCAAAAGTTTGTATTGTGTAATTAAACTATAACGCCTGGAGTTTTTTTTATACTGTCGTAGTATAGAATAAAATACAATATATATATATATATATATATATATATATATATATATATATATATATATATCAGTCATGTGTAATTGTATTTCACTTAGCGCTAATACTCTTGGGAAAGGTATGAATCCTATCCAGCTATGGGTAAATAGTAGGGTAGACTGGGTTCTTTAACCATGGCTAGGTAACCATCTAGGAAAAGGAAAACCCTGAATTCAAACCTTTTGAACTTCGCTTAAGAAATCGACCTTGTGTTGTATCCTGCTCGTGCGGAGGGGTTGGTAAATATATTATATATATATATCAGTCATCCACAGACGCGTGTTTCGAAGTTTACTTCTCATCAGTGCGGCTCGACCTTTTAACAGCTACCTCTAGCTGGGATCGAGCACTTATATTCTTACCCATCTGGTGGCTACACTTGCATGATCTCATAAAGTTTCATGTGGTATAGGTCGGTATCACAGACACTTGGTGTACGCCCCGCCCGCCCCGCCCCGCCCGCCCGCCCGTTATTCGGTAAACAGCGATGGGGTAATCAAACTCGGTCCTATCTCTTCAGTATATCCGGCGTGAAATCAACGAGTGTTTTTGTTTTTGTTGTTGTTTTTTGTGCTCACCCTGTATTAAACAAAGAAATACAAAATAAAGGCATAAAACAATCTCGATTTTTTATGGGTATCATACTGTTTATTTTTATTCTTTGTCTAGAATCATTTAGAACTAGTAAAATAACATTGGAACTGTTTTTAGCAAACCTTTTTCTTCCTTCTTTCTTTCTTCTCTTCTTTCTCTTTCTTTCTTCTTTCTTTCTCTCTTTCTTTCTTTCTTTCCTTTCTTTCTCTTTTTTTCATCCTTCTTTCTTCTTCTCTTTCTTTCTTCTCTTTCTTTTCTTCTTTCTTCTTCTTTCTTCTTTTCTTTCTTCTTTTTTTTTCCTTTCTTTTCTCTCCTTTTTTTTTTTTTTTTTTCTTTTTTCTTTCTTTCTCTCTTTTTTCTTTCTTTCTTTCCTTCTTCCTTTCTTTCTCTCTTATTTTCTTTCTTCCTTTCTTTCTCTCTTTCTTTTTCTACAAATTGTTTTACCGTCTTCCTTTCTTTCCTTCCCAACACTTTTTATTCCTACAACCTTTACCTATTCTTTCTTTCTTTCTTTCTACCTCACTTTCTTTCTTTCTTTCTTTCTCCCTTTCTTTCTTCTAACTCTTTCATATTTGCTCGTTCCAGTATTTCAAAAAGCAACTCGAAATATTTCAAATTAGTAAAAGAACATTTCAACTGTTTTTTTAGCAAACTGTATAGCAAAGTTTTTCAAGCGTGTGCCGCGGCATACTAGTCTACCGTGAAGCTTCTGTCGGTGTGTCGTAAAGTCAAGTCGTCGGGGTGGCCTAAAGTCGGTATCAGCCAGCCAGCGAGGGAGTCTATCCCCTTTTCACAAGCTCTAGACCAAGGAGATTGTTTTGGCGTCTGAGGTGGAGCGCCACACCTACCATCAGCTCCTTACTTTACCGCACAGATCCATGTGCTACTTTATACGCTGAGTTGGCGAGGGCCGGTATCGAACTAGGAACCTTGTGGTCTCTAGCCGAACGCTCTACCGACTGAGCTAAACCGGCCCATTCTGATATGTGTCAAGCTTAAAAATATTTGTTAAATTTGAAAAAAAAAATGTATGTTAAAATCTAAAGAAAACACTTCAAAATCGACCACCGCCCTGTTGTATGGGGCGTTAGAATGCACCGACTGCACCTCTGCAGAGGGGTAAGACTTCCCCAATGGGGCCACCTGTTGGCCGTGGGTGGCGACCCGTGATGCTTAAGGATAAAGCCCAGGTGGATGAGCAGTGCATGACTTGCAATACTCCATTTTTGCCCTTTCGTATGCGATGATGACACCACGCGAATCATTTTCCTCCAATTTATTCGGTCTCTGGATGCGTCTTGCTAACAGCCTATGGGGATGTTAAAGTCCTTCAGGTTTCTCTTGATGTTGTCTTTGTACCTGAGCTTTGGTCTACCGATTCCACGTGATCCATCTCTCAATTGAGAGTACAAAGTCTGCTTTGGTAGTCTGTCATCCCCAAGTCTGTTTAAGTGGCCAGCCCATCTCAGGTTTCGTTGGACAAGTATTTCGTGCATGCCAAGAAGTCCAGTTATCTAGGATGGTCCTATTTGAAACATATTGCCACCACCTGACATTTAATATGCTGCGCAAATGTAGCAAGAACTATGGCACGGTATACTGCACATTTAGTTTTCAAGATGTCTCTGTTGAACCAGACTCGCTCATTGTCTGGCTGATACCGACATTAGGCCACCTCGACGACTTTACTTTTTACTTTATATCTTATATATGTCAAGCTTGAAAATTTTGGTTAAATAATCTAATTAAAATACATAAAAATCGACTTGTTTTTACTATGTAAACCAGTTGCCATACCAAGGGTAAAGAGCCCAATATGCCCTACAATTTGCCCATAGATGGAGGAAGAATAGTCGGATCTATAGATTTTCCCAAGGGTATTAGCGCTATATAAAATGCAAACAGCCTCGTCTAGGATTTAGACACATACATATATTATGTGACATAAGTCGTGAAAATAAGTGTATTTTACGTCCATGAGTTTTCGTTTTTGATACTACAGATTTTTTTATGGATATCAGGATATTATTTACATTTTGGCCAACATAAGAGTTTTTGTTTTATGGAGACGAGCAGAAATATGCGCTTTCCGGGAGCAAATATTCAAGTTTCAATGTAATAAAATAGAAAGACTAACGAAACTAAATAAGAACACATATAAGAACATTTTTTAAAAGACAGATGTAGAAACACTTAAAACCAGTAAAATAATATGAACAGGCTGGGATATATATATATATATATATTATATATATATATATATATATATATATATATATATATAGATAGATAGATAGATAGATATGATCATGCTACGATAGATAGATAATGAATAGACTGAGATAGATAGATAGATAGATAGATAGATAGATATGAACAGGCTAGGATGGATAGATAGATAGATAGATAGATAGATATAAACATGCTACGGTAGATAGATAATGAATAGACTGAGATGGATAGATAGATAGATAGATAGAAAATGAACAGGTTGAGATAGATAGATAGATAGATAGATGATGTCTTAGTACCAGATTAGTTATTGATGAAGATTTGCAACTTTTCTTTGCACCCAGATTCATTCATTCATCTCCTTTCATTCCTCCTCGTTCATTGTAACAATAGAAATCTACCAAAATTATTCAATAATTCTAAATTAAATTCAAAAGGATTCTTTGTTGTCGTCTAATGTTTAAATAGAAAGACTAACGAAATTAAATAAGAACACATATAAGAAAAAAAAGACAGATGTAGAAACACTTAAAACCAGTCAGATAATTTCCCAACTTTTGTTTATTTCAAGTTTATAACGTGTCGCCCTATGATGTATCGAGTTCTCATTTGGTTAGAGCACTCGCCTAGGAATTGCATAGTTCCGGGTTCGATCCCCAATAAAAACAGAGCATGAGTTGCACAGATTGGATAATGTGGGCAGCTGACGGTAAGTGTGACGCTCCACCTCAGCAAAAACAATGTCCCTGGTCTAGCGCTAGCGAAAAGGGGATATACACCCTCGCTCTCCAGCTAATACTGACAATAGGCCACCCGCAAACTTTATTATATAGTAGCCAGGATTACACTACCTTTTGTCAGGTTCACGTAAACAACCTCCTTTCACCCTTTCCCTATCCGGTGAGTTGGACCCTTTCGTTGGGTCTCATATTGAAAAGAGAATAGGTGCTCTTTTTTTTCTTCTTCTTCTTCTTTTTTCTTTTATTTTTGGCCAGATTGACTTTGTGATAACATTGCATTATTGTCTTCAGACGGTTTATTTTTGTGGGTTTTTTTTTTTTCGTTTTTTGTTTTTTTGTTGTTATTATTTTTTTAGTTTTTTTTACGGGCTTATTCGTTTTTTGTTGCGGGTTTGTTTTTTCTAGGAAGTTATTGTTTTCCATATTTATATTCCCCCTCCTCTACTAAAAACAGTCCGATGACCTCGTATCATCTTTTATCGTCTTTAATGTTTTTCTTTGGTTTAATCTGAATAGAGACTTGTCATTCAGAACTCTCTCTCTCTCTCTCTCTCTCTCTCTCTCTCTCTCTCTCTCTCTCTCTCTCTCTCTCTCTCTCTCTCTGGATTCTGAGTTCAATTTCAGATTTCGGGTGGATCAGAATCTTTTCTCTTAAATGGAAAGATTCTCAGATCGTCTTTCATACACCAGTCACCTTTATAGGCCGACATGTCCCGGTAATCCAAGAGAATTGTTTTCTTAATCTAATGCATTACACCAAATCCAAGAGTAATGGTATAACTGAAGGTATGGCAGGTGGGGCACAGGGACACTTAAATGGGTCACCATTTAAGCAGGTTCTATAAAAAAAATCAGACAAAGACCTTGATAGATAAAAGTGAAAAGAAAAAAGAAATTTCCTCAAATGTATGATCTGTCTTTGATTTTCCTGCGTCAAATATATATATATATATATATATATATATTTATATTTGTATATGTATAAGTATTAACTTACCGGTGGGTATAGAACGATCGTTGGAAGCGCACAATATCCAGAGGTTAAGGTTGAGAAAAAACAAATACAAAGTGCTCAATACATGTAGAGCATAAATTTATTTAAGAATGGAAATGAGTAACCTACTCGAGTTTCATCGATAGATTCTTCAGGTTACTTTTAAATTAATCGAGTTTACGATTAATCTTTGTGTTATAAACATGCCGTTGGAATGGGACTTAAATTCAGTAGAGGAACGCTTGTTTACATTTTCATAGATCAGGAACGGTTTTTGAATTAAAAATTTGAAATAAATTTATGGGAATTATTTTTTCAATTATTATTTAATAAAAGATTGTTATGGGTCGTATTAATAGTTAAAAAGTTGAAAATTTAAAATTATTTAATAACTAGTTTAATTTGGTTTGAGAGTATTTAAAAAATACAGGTTGTGTATGCTACGATAATAAATAAAAATAAAAATAAAAGTGGAAAATCAAAAATCAAAAATAAATAAAAATAAATAAAAAATAATAAATAATAATAAATAATAATAAATAATAAAGTGCATAACATATCTTTTATTAAATAATAATTGAAAATAATTCCCATAATTTATTCAAATTTTTAATTCAAAAACCGTTCCTGATCTATGAAAATGTAAACAAGCGTTCCTCTACTGAATTTAAGTTCCATTCAACGGGCATGTTTATAACACCAAGATTAATGTAAACTCGATTAATTAAAGTAACCTGAAGAATCTATCGATGAAACTCGAGTAGGTTACTCATTTCCATTCTTAATATATATATATATATATATATATATATATTATGTGTGTGTGTGTGTGTGTGTGTGTGTGTGTGTGTGTGTATTTGGGCAGCATTCTTTCATTTATACATGTAGAATTAAACAAAAGGCGAGTCTCCTGTTTAAGAATCTTATTAACGATCTTTTCAAGCTTTCTGGCCAACTGTTTTACATTTGGATGGAATCCATGGATTAGTCCACAAAAGTTTTTTATCCCAAGTACTTTCGGTACTTATGTATATAAGGTTTAATAAGCTATAAAGCAAAACAATCAACCAACCAACCAGCCAACCAACCACATATTTATAAATGTAAGCAAGCAAAAATGGAAACAAAATCGACAGTCTCTAAACGAGTAAGACTAAAAAAGTAAGAAAATGAGGACGATTTAGAATTTGTTTTTCATATGAGTTTTCATCTTTAGAGTTTGGGTTTTATGATGGTATTTGGTTATGTTTGGTCAGTTTTGGTAAAAGAATCAGTTTGGTTAGATCTTGTTGAAAAGGTTGATATTTTTTTGGATTTTTTTAAAGAAAATTCAAGAAGGATTGTCATTGGTCAGGAATGAATGCAATGATTACTAAAAGAATAGGGTTATTTAGATATAATGTAAATGCATTGCTAATGATTTTTTTCTCTAGAAATGCATTAAAAATCGGGAAGAGAGGGATTGTCATTGGTCAGGAATGAATGCAAGTATTACTGCAGGACGTGTTCCACCTCTTTATTAAAATGAAACCATAACAAAACAATTTTGTAAAAATTAAGACAGCATTTTCTTCATTAGACAACAATTTTTTATTTGTAGAGAATAAAATAAAAGCAAATAATTTCTAGGATTTTTTTTTTTTTTTTTTTTGGTAAAATGTTGCAACACTGAGTGTTTTGATGAATGGATCCACAGTATTAAAACATATTTGAAAATAAATATGTATTTAGTATGTGTCTCAAATCTTCTTCAAGTTACTAAATATCATGTGTTGGTTTTAGTTTCTGTTTAAACAAGTGATACGACAAGGAAATATACATCAGTGTTTCTATTTTAAATGAACGTCAGTTGAAATTATCTAAACATAAAGAGCAATTTCTGTGTTTGTATTTCCGGAGGAAAATATGAAAATAAAACAATTAACGACAAAGTAAATATACACATTAAATATCACATTAAATATCACAACGGTTAACCTGTAAGTTTACTTTTTTTCTAATCATTATATGTTGACAAATGAGTAAGATTGAAAAATAAGAAAATGAGGATGATTTATTAATATTTGGTAAAATGTTCCGACACTTAGTGTTTCGATTAATGAATCCACAGTATTAACAGATGTTTGAAAATAACTATGTATTTAGTATGAGTTTCTAATCTTCTTATAATGAGAAAATATACATCAGCGTGTTGGCCGTGGTTGGCAACAAGTGATGCTTAAGAGATGGAACCCTTTGCGACTGAGCAGTTCATGATAAGAATCATCTTTGACTCTTAGTTAACCTAGATGGTGGTCGGATAGGTACCCTCCGATCAATCGACTGGCTACGTCAAGCTCTAGCACCTATATGATTGTCCCACCCTATTGCTCTCATGGCAAGCCCCAACTGTGTTAGTAGGCGGTGCCTGAGGGTCCTAATATCCTGGATATAGCGTAAAACTCTATCTTATGGTGGAGTTCCAATTCGGAATCTCTGGGAAATGTGGAGTGCCCCTTCATCACCATTACTCCCGGTCCACTCTGACCCGGAGTGGTAGTACCTGTTAGAGTTCTATTTCTAGGTTAAATAGAAAAAATATGTTTATAAAAAATTATTTTTTTAAATTGAGAATCCATTAAGAATGAATCAAACAAAACGTCTTAGGCATAAAATAACACAACAAGGGTTGACATGCCGTAAAATCTAACCAACAATTCTTTGACCCATTTCCTCGAGATGTATCGGATTAAACATAATAATTATCAACTTGTGTTGTATTTACAAATGTTTAATGATCCCATCTGCTGACCTGAATCCCCAAATTCTAACTTTACAATCAAACTTTGAACCCCAAAAGAACAATAAATAATCCAGACCCTAAATTAACCCCAATTACAAATTATAAACCCTGATAATCTCTGTAAATCCTTGCAAATCCGATGCCAGGAAATTTATCATTTTCTAATAAGTAAGATATTAGTGAAGAGATTATTTAGTAAGATATTTCTTGAAGAGAAAATAAGAATTTTTTAAATATTTCCAAAGATTTACAGTTTTATTCATTGTAAAAGAAATTATGTCAATTGTTTTGAAGCAGAAAATTTAAATAATCAATTTTAAATAATTCTTTTTTTTTAATATCGATATATTAATACACATGACCGTTATCATCTAGCAACACCCTCTGGTTAAAAATGAGACCGTCCAAGTCATCCAAGATGAAATGCAAAAATGTAAATGCCTGATTATCTAGTGTTGCTTCTGTTATTTGACAATTAGAAACTTTGTTGTTTTGCAAATGAATGAATGTATCTTCTTCACTTCGGATTTAACAGACGATACTTAATTCATTCGAACCTCCCGACGCCATTTTGGTTTTTGTTCATTTTAAAGATCATCGACGCACAATTCACTAAACTAAAATTTTAAATGTAAAAATATTCAATTTTTAAGTAATTGG
>CM042165.1:87088186-87103186 GCA_023376005.1 Doryteuthis pealeii
CTTATGGGATGAAGTTGAGATAATAGATAGGGAAGAACATTGGGAAAAAAGACGCCTCAAAGAATCAACTCATAGGATAGGCTATCAGAATAGAAATAAACACAATAAAGTAACCCATAATGAAAAGGCTAGATTAAATTTTTTTAAAGCAACAATATGAGTCTAGGTAAAAAAATCATACATAAGTGAATAGTAGATATTCTAGGCAAAAACAAGACATTGGGTTTATAATATATAAGTTCCCAAAAATTCACACTGGATTGTCCAATTGGACACATAGCTAGTGGATAAAGGAGTTAGGTTAAGACAGTTCTGAGTGAGTTTTCTCTAGACTGCAGGTTAATCCTTGTCAGTAGCAGCAGTAACATAGAATAATAATTAACACAACTTTACACCTGTACCCCAGCTATGGTTAGCAGAATAAGAAGAGGATACCATCGTGGACTGAATAATGAGTTAGGTTCAAAGTTCTGGGATGCCTCCTGATTACGACAAGAAGCTTCCCGAGTTCAAAAAGAAGGTTATCGAGTCCGGGATGGTTCCCGAGTCCGACAAGAAATACCTGAAGAAGGCCGGAGGGAACATCGACCGAAACATTGTACTGATAATAATGAAGATGAGGACAATAGTCCGAGTAATGCAAATAATACTGAGTACATCTCAAAAATTCAGAGAAATAGTCATTTTCTTCTATTTAACACATAGATGGATGATAACAGTACTACCATTCTCTCTCTCTCTCTCTCTCTCTCTCTCTCTCTCTCTCTCTCTCTCTCTCTCTCTCTCTCTCTCTCTCCTTTATCTAATTATCTCTCCCTCTCTCTCTCTCTCTCTCTCTCTCTCTCTCTCTCTCTCTCTCTCTCTCTCTCTCTCTCTCTCTCTCTCTCTCTCTCAACACACACACACACACATACACACGCACACACACCGTACCCAATGCACAAAATAGTATTCTTTATGCCAAAAGAAGAACGACAGCAATGGATAGTTATGTTGTCATTAGCAACCAATAAATTGAAAAAGATTTAACTCAATGCATCCAATTCTGAAGGGAATTCAAACTTAAGATAAAATATTTTCTTTGCTTGCATATCTGTTACATTCATTTTCATTTTTATCACTTGCGCGCTATTCTGCATTTGTATCTTAAAAATCAACCAATGCATAAATATCACATGTTTAAACTATTATCCATTCAGCTTCTTACCCGAGACAATTCAGACCATTCAGTTTTTTTCGTTGTTCTATTGATGCCCACATTTGTTCCAGCTAATAATGAACGATTTTGTCGATCAACATGAACGACTGAGGGAGGGTATCCCACCACGCAGTAGGGTCATTAAGAAGATAGTTGTGCGAAAAATCTCTACTTATATTTATAGACTGTTCTAAATGGCAGTGACGGAATTGACCTATCAATAAAAACGCTAACCATGTATTTCATTTACTATTTAACGGCGTTTATAAATTGTCCTAAAATGAATCAGAGCATTCCACCCAGGAACCACACGGTTCCGGCATTCGATATTGGTCCTCACCAACTCAGCGTATGAGTAGCACAACCGGAAATTGAAATGAAAAACCCAAGCTTGGGATCGTCTAGCTCAGTCAATAGAGTATTGGAACTACAAGATTCCGGGTTCAATATTGGCCATCACCAACACTGCGCATGAGTAGTATAGACTGAAATTGAAAAAAAATCCTTGGCTAGGGACGGATTAGCTTAGTCGGTAGAGCATTCATGTTACAATGTTCCAGGTTCGATATTGGTTCTCATTAACACAGCACATGAAGTTCCTGCAGTCGATATTGCCCGCCGCTAACTCAGCGCATGGGTAGCACAGTCTGAATTTGAAAAAAATCCTAAGCTAGGGACGGTTTAACTCAGTCGGTGGTGTATCGGAACTACAAGGTTCCATGTTCGATAATGATGGACTGCTTCTAGGAAAGACCAACAGGATCAACAGACAAGGATTATATCTTATATATCTTTCTACTTTGAGGACAGATCAACAGACAAGGATTAAATCTAATACTACATCTTTCTGCTTCAAGAAAGAATCAAACTTTCTCCAGAAATGGCAGATGAGAGATGTCATAAATAATATCCACTGTGGAAAAAATGGACCCTCTCGTCGATTTCGATGCATTAGGGTTCATACAATGAACAACCAACACAGTGATTTGTTTATAGGGGTGAAGGCTTGTTTTGAACCATCCACAATTTTTGGTACAGTTGATAGGAAATAATTGGTGCATAAGGAATGCCACAAACCCAATCAACGACTGACCTCAGGTTTTTCAAATTCAGAGTTTTCCTTCTCCTAGACTGTTACCTATCCAAGGTTAAAGAGCCCAGTCTGCCCTACTATTTTACCAATAGCTGGAGGGAGAATATATGGATTCATACTTTTCCTAAGAGTATTAGCGCTATGTGAAATGCAAACAGCCTTGTTTAGGATTTGAACTCGGGTCGATGAGTCCATTTCCCACGACTTATGCCAGGCGCCTCCATACTGTCAATATCCACTGTAAAACTGCATTCAACTACAGGCCTAAAATGGCAACTCAAATCGTAACAAAAGATTTCCTCCACTGAATCTAATAATCATTTCATATTTTTATTCATAAAGATGCACATCTCTTTTTTCTTTTTTTTCTTTTTTTTTTTTTTTTTGAAGTAGTGCAAAATATATGAAACTTTGTATTACTTGGATTATTCGAACTATTGTCCAGATCTTTATTAGTTATCTACACAACGCTTCAGTCGATGTGCCCTCCGGCCTTCTTCAGGTATTTCTTGTCGCACTCGGGAGCCTTCTTATCGAACTCGAGAGCCTTCACGGAACTTCGAACCGAACCGTGCTCTATCTATATTGAGCAATCTACTAATTATACTGGAAAACAACTTGGTCCACCACTAATTCACCAGGTGAATCAGTGATAACTATACACTATTACAATATTTATTTATTTATTTATTTATAATTATAAAGTCGGTCCTACCATTGGTTTCTGAATAACACTTTTTCGGTGTTATTCGTCTTCAGAGGCGTTTGACTTTTGAAAAAAATGGATAGTTTTAAACTCCCGGCACGTGTCCACGCGATCCGTTAATAGCTCCTGCATTTCGCTTTCGTCATTCAACGGCATCACTATTTGTCGTCATTGTTCTTATTGTGATTTTAAATTTTTTTCGTTTTTATATTTATTTTAGTTTATGTGTGTTTATTTATATATGAATTCTTAATTATGGCGGTCTGATGTTTTGGTTAGTCCTATTCCATATTAAGAATTTTTTCCTGTGTGGGCATGCTCGAAAAAATTCTGTTTTGTTGTTTAGGAAATTTTCTTCGGAGTTTATTCCTTGAAGAATACGGAATTTTTCTGTTGTGCATAAAGAGCATTTTTTTTAAACCATTTATATATGGCTTCGATTGGTCTAGTATTTTCCATTCTAATTTAAAATGTTTTTCTTGTTTTTTATACTGCCATACTTTGTTGGATAGCGCTGTCACGTTCCTCTTATTTTCGTGTTTGAAGGATGTTAAATGGTTATAGTAGCGTTGTTTAAAGCTACCTTGCACCATCCCTATGTAGTTTTCGCTGGTTTCCGATTGGTTTGTATATATATATATATATGGAAAGCGCGTGATGTAATGGTTAAAGTCATGGGAAATGGACTAGTCGCCCCGAGTTCAAATCCTTGCATTTAACTTAGCGTTAATACCCTGGGAAAGGTATGATTCCTACTCTCCCTCCAGCTATGGATAAATAGTAGGGTAAACTGGGCTCTTTAACCTTGGTTAGGCAACCGGTCTAGGAGAAGGAAAACTCTGAATTCAAACCTGTTGAACTCCGCTTAAGAAATTGACCTTGTGTCACTTCCTGCTTATGCGGAGGGGTTGGTAAATATATATATATATATATATATATATATATATATGTGTGTGTGTGTGTGTGTGTGTGTGTGTGTGTGTGTGTAGGTAATTATTACAAGTTTTGGCTATGAGGGTAGCAAATCCTTACATCTACTTCTTGACTGGAAAAGATATGGGACAGTGGTTTTTCCCATTCATTCTTTGATTGACATGAATGAGTCATTTATTGACAGCTATTTTCTTTATTTATTTGTTACTTATCGATATATCTATCTGTCTTCTTATCTATCTATCTATCTATCTATTTATCTATCTGTTCATATTTATCTATCTTTTTTATCTCAGTCTACAATTTATCTATGTATGTGCATATGCTAATATATGAGAGAGGGGAAAACCTATCTATCTACCCATCTATGTCTACTTACCTCTCTCTCTCTCTCTCTCTCTCTCTCTCTCTCTCTCTCTCTCTCTCTCTCTCTCTCTATCTATCTATCTATATATATATATATATATATATATATATATCCGTCTGTTCATATCTATCTATCTATCTATTCTCCTGTTTATATCTGTCTATCTATGTTTACTTATCTACCTATCAATCTATCTCATTCTGTTCATATCTGTCTATCTATCTATCTATCCATCTATCTATCTATCTATCCTTGTCTGGTCATATCTATCTATCGATCTATCTATTTCAGCCTGTTTAGATCTATCTATCTATATATCTATCTCTCACTCACTCACCCTCTCTCTCTCTCTCTCTATATATATATATATATATATATATATATATATATATATATATATATATCCTATTCTGTTCATATCTATCTATCAATCTCTCTATCTATCTATCTCTCCTGGTCTATTCATATCTATCTATGTATCTATTAATATGTCTGTTTGTCTATCTATCTATCTCCGTCTGTTCAGATCTATCTTTCTTCTATCTATACTAGTCTGTTCATATCTATCTATCAATCTATCTATATCAGTCTGTTCATATCTATCTATCTGTCTGTATTTCAATCTATCTATATCAGTCTACAATTTATCTACGTATGTGAATATGCTAAAACACAAGAGAGAGGGGTGAACCTCTTAATAAGCCAAGTTTTTTTCTTTATAAAACTTCCTATTGAATGGGAAAAAAACATCAGTTTTTGATTAGTAAACAAATTTTTATGTCTTTGTTAATCTCATAAACAGAGATATGAAAGATAAATGGTTTGTCTAGACAGTGATAAGGAATGTTTTATTATATATATATATATTTATATATACATATATATATACATATATATGTAATGGTAGGCACGTAGTGCAATATTTTTCATCGTAGGAAATGGACTCAAGGACCCGAGTTCAAACCCTGAATGAGACGGCTTACATTTGACATAGCACTAAAACCCTTGAAAAGGGTATGCGTCTAATTATTCTCACTCCACTAAATAATAGGGAATATATATATATATATATATATATATATATATATATATATATATATAACGTGTGTCATAAAAGTATCGAGATTGAAGCTGTATTCACCAAAATAAAAATGAACAATGAATAGAATGTTAATTTTTTTTCAGAATACAAGTTGTGTCATAAAAGTATCGATTTACTGTATTTACCAAGATAGAAATGAACAATGAATGGAACGTTCATTTTTTTAGAATAAAAGGTGTGTCGTAAAAGTGTCGAGTTTAAAGCTGTATTTACCAAGATAGAAATGAACAATGAATGGAGCAGTGCTTTTTTTCATGATACAAGTTGTATCGAAAGGTGCAAAACATCTCGATATTTTTGACACACCACAAAAATCTGGAAAACCAGCTAGTGTAATGGTTAGAATCCCCACCTGTCAGCCCGGCAGTTAGGGTTCGAATCACACACAACGCGGCTTCCTGTCTATAACTCTGCTGATGAGGCATAATAGGCCGAAATGTACATACAGAGAATGACTTTTTCTCGATTTGTTTATGCCTAAAATTTGAAGATATATTCGCCCAATTCATTAATTATCAACTAATTAATTTTCAAATTAGATATGACTTCAATTAAGCACATATTCTTCCAAAAATTGTCGGCTATCGCCATCTCAAACAAACTGTTTGAGACATAAAGAGGGTGAGTTGAATAATGCATAATAATCTCAAAAATATTAAACGAAACTACGAGCAGAAAGGAGACAAAATGCATTAATGAAGCTCATTTTGGAAACTAATCAACTTTTCAATTTCAAAGATTTCAAATACAGAACAAAAAAATCAGAAAAATTGTTGAGTCGAGCATTATTTCTAACTATAACACTATTAAACAGAGACCAGGGTTGTTTTTTTTTTTCAACTTATCCCCTTACTAAGTCAATTTTGTATTAAAATGTAAAAGATACCTTATGTTGATTGGTTTGTTTGTATTTTGGGCGGGGTGTAGTTTAATACGATTCGCTTAATACTAAGAAATTGAAATGAAAATAAATTTCAAAGACCACAATAATAAACAGTTAAGTAAGGTAATGCGAGGAACAAATTTTTGGTTGGGTCAAACAGTTTGAAATGAAACGCTAACGGTTACATGGCGTTAAGGCATGTTCTCTTTTCTTCATACTTGAGTTATATTCAGAAGAGCCGTAATACAGAAATAATACAAAACATACAAATCACTGTTTCTTTTGGGGTTTTTTTTGTTTTTTTTTTTTGTTTTTTTGTTTTGTTTTTTTTTGGGGGGGGGTCTTTTCTATATAAAAGAATGGCCTGACGATGGTTTTCAAAACAAATTGAAACGTTATAATGTTGGCTCCCACAATAGAATATCATCTATGTGAACACGTGAACACTTTATTTGTCAATTTTTTACATTATTACATAACGTCGGATTCAGATCCATTCTTCCTAATATATATATATATATATATATATATATATATATATATATATATATATATATAATAGTATTTGGTAATTTGCTTGAAGCATTGTTAAGTATGTTATTATTTATTAATGATAGGAAAGCAATTACAATGCGTATAAAATAAAAACAAAAAGATGTTTAGTCTTATCGATTTCAAAGTAGCTTTATCATCAGAGACGGTTTTCAGAAATGGACGCTTTTTTTTTGTGTGTGTCGTTATTTTTTTGTTAATGTTATAACCAGGCGTCTAGTGGGGTTTTTTTTATAACGCCACGTGGAAGGGTCGCGATAGCCGATGTTCATTCAATTTCAATTTTATTCTTTTCATCTATTTATATATTTATCTATTTATTTTTTATAATGTTTGTATCATATATGTATGTATGTGTGTGTGTATGTGTATGTGTTTGTGTGTGTGTGTAGTAGTAGTAGTAGTAGTAGTAGTAGAAAGGTATAAATAGATAACCTACTTAAGTTTCACCAAAGAAAGGATCATCAAGGTTAATTATAATGAATTAATAAAAAAATTGATTAATTAAAGACAATTACTGAAGGAGACTAGTTTCGCCTAGTTGGTAGAGCACACGCCTGGGAATGGCAAGATTCCTGGTTCGATACCGGTCCCCGTCAACTCAGATTAGTTTCGATACTAGATTCCATTTAACAGAAACTAGTAGTTTTTTTTTCCTGAATTATGGTGATGTTATCTATCTATCTATCTATCTATCTATCTATCTATCTATATATATATATTATATATATATATATATATATATATATATATATATATAAGGGCAGTCTGTGTGTATGTATGTCCAAAGGAAACTAAGAAAATAAAACAATCAATGACAAAGTAAATATACATATACTCTATCATCAGAGCTTGCTTTTTGTGAAAAAATAATGAAGATTGTTTTTATATTTTTACAACTATTAATGCTCTAGATTCACAATATATTGAGCCCTATTGGATTAACTACTTACGCTATGTTCACATAGTAGTACCCATAAATAAATAAATAAATAAATATATATATATATATATATGTATAAGTAGTAACTTACCGGTGGGTATAAGTACGATCGTTGGAAGCGCACAATATCCAGAGGTTAAGGTTGAGAAAAAACAAATACAAAGTGCTCAATACAATGTAGAGCAGTAGTAGTTCCTCTACTAAAGATAAGTCCCATTCCAACGGGCATGTTTATAACATCTAAGATTAATCGAAAACTTGATTAATTTAACTAAAGTAACCCTGAAGAATCAATCGATGAAACTCGAGTAGGTTACTCCTTTCCATTGTTAATATATATATATATATATATATATATATATATATATATATATTTCCTTCTTCTTTGAAGATTATATCTTTTCCGTTTGAAAATAGCTCAGTTGAAAAGATCTCAAGGGGTTAATTTTAATCTCCTTTTAGATCACCAACACCACCACCACCACCACCCCAATATTTTAATCATCAATTCTTATTTACCTATATTTTCCCTTTGAAAATGTGTCGGTCGAAAGGCACCTAGGGCTTTGATTTTAATCGATTTTAATTACTTATTAAAATCAAGACTCTTCTATTTCCTTTTGAATCTATATTTCATTGATGTAATACAACAATGTTTTTTGTGTGTATATATATATATATATATATATATATATATATATATATATATATATTGGTAATTTTTTCCGAGATGAAATAAAGGAAAATAAAGTGCTCAATTACAAATGTAAGAGCTTTATTTATTAAATATAACTGTTTATACAGAGTTTTTAGTGAGCATCTTCTTCAGGATACTTATTTCATCCCTCTGATGTGTCTGTTAACACACTAGAGGTATGAAATAAATATAGATAGAATATATAGAGGTATGAAGTTATATATATATATATATATATATATATATATATATATATATATATATATATATAAAGAGTATATATAGATCTATGTATAGATGCCATAAGGAACAGATCAGCTAGCGTATTCGTTCCGAAGAAGGGGTATAAACACCCCCAAAATTTAACGAAATAAAACAAAACTTAACATTCAAAAACTGAGTTTATATATATATATATATATATATTATATATATATATATATATATATATATATAACTCAGCATATAAGTAGCAACATTCTGCTTTGGCTAGACGGGCGGTTGGAGAAAGACCCTCTCCGATCAATCGGCTGGTTACGTTAAGCCCTAGCACCTATATGATTGCCCCAACTCTATTGCTCTTATGGCAAGCCCCAATCCCTTTTTATCATATGGGTGCTAGGAGGCGGTGACTGTGAATTACGTTAAACTCTATCTGATGGTGAGGTTCCAGTTTTGGAGGTTTGGGGAATGTGGAGCACCCCTTCATCAGCATTGCTCCTTGGTCCACTCTGACCCGGTGTGGTAGTACCTGTTAGGGTCCCACCTATGGGTTAAATAGAAAAATATGAGTTTATAAACAAGTGATTATTCATTAAGGATGAATTCATTTCAAAATTTTATTGGCATTAAATGACTCACTGAGGTTGATATGCCATAAAACCAAAAACACCAAACACCAAATCAGATTAGGATCTTCTTAATATCAATCATCACTCATTGGGGGCTGCTATAATCAACCGTTGGTAATTTCAGGTTTGGTAGGGGGTGGTAGGGGGCGGGGGTTATGTTTGATGACGCGTATATTTTTTGTTTCACAACTTATTCTATCAGTTGAACGTCGTAGAGGTGTCTAGCTCTCCCGCCATTATAACCGTGACCCTCCGTACCTAATAACACTCCCATGTCTTCATTGAGAGACCCTTACCACGTGGCTCCTATACGAAGTAATGAAAACCTTTCGAGGAAGGACTTTTTATGTCTTCGTTGAAGTCCTAACTCTTCAAGAACTCTTTCTTCCTTCCTGAGGACTTTCCTCCTAATTCTTTTGTATTGTTGTTGAATGTTGCTCAGACTATAAAGTCTGCATTTTGTTATGTTCCTCTTTCTTGTGTCTATTTCCTCACGTTAGGAAGCTTTTCTGAGGCCGCCTAAGGTATTATAAGAAGTGATCATAACCACGGAAGTTACCTACATTTAATTCTTAGAGGAGAAAACGGAATGTTATAGTAAATGGAAATTAAGTTTAGATCTTGTTGGTCATGCAAAACAAACAAACAAAATCTTCCTATTTTTTATTTCATTTTATTATGTAAGTAAAGTAAAGTAAAGTCGTCGGGGCGGCCTAAAGTCGGTATCAGCCAGTCAGCGAGGGAGTATATCCCCTTTTCAATAGCGCTTGTGGTTTCTAGTTGATAATTTGTTGATATGGGATTTACTTTGAATTCTACATTATATTGTTGTTGTTGTTGTTGTTGTTGTTGTTGTTGTTTTTTAGAATATTAGAAATATAATTTTATTAATGTAGTTATTTATCTCGTATCCTACTTATGCGGGTATGACACAAGGTCTTTTTAATAGGCGAACAAACACGAACCAAAACTCATGGGATGGTCGGTGCAAAAATGCGTAGATCCCATCGGCATTCTCCCTCAGGCACTGGGCAAAAAAACCAACCCTGCCCTTTTAAATCAAGGGGCACGCCATTAATTGCTTTACCGGTCCAGGGCCGAAGCCACTGGACCCCCGGGTAATTTTATTAATGTAATGACTTTTGAAAGATTTGAAAATTCAAGTTATAGTTAAACGTTAAATCATAATGTTCTATAAGCGACTGCCTGGCGTCGTCTGGGTTGTGGTGGAGGATTTTCTTAAAAGTTAGTCTCGCAGAACCATTGATTGTTTTGATCTTCCATAATTGATTTGTTTTAATCACGAAAACCATTTTGCTTTTCCTTCTCTTACTATTCAAATTCTAATTTTTAAATATCTTCACGAATATGAATAAAATTTTCATTATTTTTGCACAAAGAGCAAGCTCTGGTGATAGTAAATGTGTATATATATTTGCTTTTTCGCTAATTGTTTTTGTTTTTCATAATTTCGTCCGAACATGATGGCAGCAAACTCGGATTCGAGTATTGCCATTGCTTAATGAAAAAAAGTTAAAATGTTCAAAATTTCAAAAAGTTCAACGGTGAGCTGCACGAATGTGGCTTTTCAGTCCAGCTAAAGTCTTACACATCTTCCCACATTCACAAGTTATTCCAGGAAGCACAGGGTATTTTATTGGTCCATTTCGCCGATACACAATTTGGTGACTCATCAGGACAGCTCTGCTCAGACATGTCCTTCCACACTGTTCACACAGTAGACCAATTTGAAACCCTTGCTCGTCTACTGCTTTATGAACGTTCCCCTTGCGAACATTTCGTTTTAACCGTTCGTGTTGTATGCGATTAGTCTCAAATTTCTTTGCCTTCCTGCGAATTTTTTCTCCACTGCCCGCGACCCAAAGTTTTCCTCTCCCAGGTTTTTTCGTCGATGCTACGCTTTTTCAAAGTCGACTTCAAGCAATCCTTGTACCTCTTCTTAGGATTTTGAGCCAAACGCTTTCCGTTTGCAAGTTCCACACAAAACAGTTGTTTAGGAAGTCGCCCATCATTCATCCTTACTTCTGGACAGTTGGTGTGTACGTATGTGTCATACATACACACCAACTGTCCTTTTTATAAGTATATAGGTAACTACTTACTCTGTCCTACTATCATTAAGAAATAAAAAAACACTGGAAGACCGTATCATCATTAAGCTCCTGAATAGATTAGACTTGATGATATGAATATGTTCAAATGTGTGCGTTTGGTTAATTGTATTTGCGAATGCACACATTTGACCATATCATTTACATCATTTTCAAAACACTTTCGTTGCCTGAAGACTGCCACAGAGCAAGAAACCAATGGTAGCAAAATTGTTCCAATGCTAATAAATATAAATTAAAACATTTATTTATTTATCTATTAACGATCTATCACAGATATTGAGCACTTTTCTAATAACATTGTACGTTGGATTACTACCGCTTCTTCATAGTGCACATTGATATATATATATATATATATTGAATTGAATTAAAGACCCAAGCACTCACTATTTTTACTAGGTGAGGGGCTTAGATCGGGTGTGACCTGAGGGTTTTTTAATTCTTTTTCTCGCCCCCCCCCTCTTGTCCTACCTAATTTCATATCATTTTCCCCGATTTAATTTACTAGTGTGACTTTTAATCGTTCTCCGGTTGTAAAACTTGAAAAAGCACCGGACGAAAGGCCCTAGTTTTATATCAATAAAACAACTTTCCCCACTGTATCCCTCCTTTCTGTCTCCCATTCATTATCATAGTGTAGATTACTATACATGATATCCTTAATAAATATATTATATAAATTTGCCTGTACCGATATATATATATATATATATATATATATATATATATATATATATATATATGTGTGTGTGTGTGTGTGTGTGTGTGTGTGTGTGTGTGTGTGTGTGTGTGTGTACTCCTATTTTTCAGTGATTTCAATCTGTGGAGGTCTTTCTTCAGTTACAGCTGAAAACATAAATAAAATCAGATTTGGCAACAGATGACTGGTATTTCTAAAAACCACCAGCCTGAATCCATCTTACTATCAATGGCTTGTGAGATATGATCATACTAACCTATTCCCAACCACAACTTCTTCTTTTCTGGTTGGATCGGATTCGAAAGAAATTTCGGAAATCCATTCACAAGAACAGACACTGAAATCCAATCCCAAAAAGCCAAAGTTACCGATTTCTCCACTGCCATCAACCAACGCGAACAATCTCTGCTTTAATTTCACTTATGTCTTCTTTCTGAACTGGTGTATATACGTGTTGGAAAGTCAGAGATCGTTTCCACATTGCGCATGTATTGTAAATATAGAAGGTGTTTGTTGTGTAATGGTTATAATAAGGCAGACTGGGCTTATGGGGGGGGGGTAGGATGAGGTTTGGGGTGTTTTAAGGTTTAAAGTAGCTGAAAAATTATTGGTTGCGTGTTCTTATGGTTTTTACTTTAACCCCATCACATTTGGTGGTCGCATTGAAAAGGAAATAATTTAAGGAAAAAAAGGAAAGAGACAAAGGCAGGGGGTAGTTTTATGACTTAGGCTTTATTGACCGGGCCATAGTCGACCGTGGCAAGGGGATATGCTCCTGACCGAGGAAGCGACTACACTCAGTTAAGGTCTGTCTCAAAAATGGCCGAGGGATTCTTTTAGGGGTCGGGGGACAGTCTCTTTTATCGGCCATGCGCGGATGGTTCTTCTGGTGAAGGCCCATGGGAGGTTGTTGGGTTTTTTTTTCTTAATTTTATTTTATTTCTATTATAATCCCCACAGGCTTTTCTTTTATATTTAGTCGATGTATAATTATTCCGTTTTGTTTTTATTTTTCAACAAATTTTATTCAACAAAAACATTCGAAAACGTCCGACTTTGATGTCATCGGAGAGTTCGCGGGGGGTCCATCAGCCAATTCCCATACTTTTCCGAGTTTTTATTTTAATTTTTAGATTACTGTAGGGAGACTAGATGGAGTATTCTCACTAATTACAGGGTTTGTGGAACTCTCTCGCGCCAGGAGTCCGTTTTTGGGCACATGACCCGGGAACCCCAATGTCTCAGCCTATCTTAGAAACCCGACTTGAGGAGGACAGACTTAGTCACCGATTCTCCTCAACGGCGCACATGGTGAGTGCCTTTGCTTACAGACCCAAGAAATAGTAAAAGGTTTCCACAAATTTGTTAACCAGACATTTCTACATGTCCTCGGATACATTGTGACCCTTGTAAAGACTGGGAACCTTGTTACCTGCGTAAGTGTTGAATTAAATGTTATATATTTATAATTGACTTGTCTGTTAGTTTCCTATCGAATATAGTATATCTGTCGGATACATTTGTATTTTTCTCATATATATATATATATATATATATATATATATATACATATATATATATATATATATATATATATCAACCGCTATGTACGAGCAGGATGCAACACAAAGTCATTGTTGGGTTATTCTCATTTAGGTAACCCAATGCATTATAAGAACGAGAGTTGATATCTCCTCGAATTCTTATACGACTGTCGTATAATTTAGTATATCTGTCGGATACATTTGTATATTTCATTTTTATTAAGCGTGGTTTAACAGGTATGAATTCAGAGTTTTCCTTTTCCTAGGCTGGTCACCATACCAAGGTTAAAGACTCTAGTCTGCCCTATTATTTACCCATAGCTGGAGGGAGAGTAGTTGGATGCATACCTTTCCTAAGAGTATTAACATTACGTGAAATGCAAACAGCCTCTTCCAGGATTTGAACTCTGGTTGACGAGTCCATTTCCTATGACTCTAACCATTACACCACGAACCACCTTGGTGTAATGGTTATCGTCATTGGAAATGGACATGACAAGACGAGTTCAAATTCTGGACGAGCCGTTTGCATTTCACATAGTGCTAAAAACCTTGGGAAACATATGCATCCAACTATTCTACCTCCATAGGATTAACAGTGGGGCAGACTGGGCTCTTTTACCTTGGTATGGCAACCAGCTCAGGAGAAGGAAAACTCAGAATTCACACCTGTTAAAGTCAACTTAAAAATTGACCTTGTGTTGTATCCTTAGTCATGGTGGAGTGGTTGGGTAAATACATACAAGGATTGGGGGGGGGGTTCTAAATGCAGCAGAAATTGACAAAAATAATGCCTTTTGCAATCTGAGTTGTACCGACATATTCATAATCTTTTGGGTGATGTTTTCCTTCCAGCATGACCTTCTTTATTGGGATTATTGTCCTCATTACTGGCATTGTTTAAATGTATGTTGTATACCCACTTACTGGATAAATAATACTTACCTAGTGTTCAGGTGCTTCGGTCCTGGACCGATACGTAAAATTAACAGCGTTGATCCCAGGGGGCTATCCTCCATGCAATACATGCCCCCTTAATTTAAAGGGACAGTTTATTGCCCAGTGCCAGAGGCGCTTCCCTTGAGGGGGAATGCCAATGAGATCAATGCATTTTTGTGCGTACCTCACATGAGCTTCATCTTGTGGGTGGGCCCACATAAAAAATCTCCTTGTGTCACGCCCTTATAAGTGAGATGAGAGGAAAATATCCTTACTGGATATATAATATGATGAGAAAGATCTTCTAATATTTTCATCTTTCAGGGAGACATCCGTGGTTATGTCTCCGGAATATTT
>CM042165.1:87105686-87122476 GCA_023376005.1 Doryteuthis pealeii
ACATATGGTGTTTTGTTATCTTAATTTATTTTTCGATTGTCCACAAAATCCTGGTCAAGCCTCTACTCAAATTCTAACATGAATTAATAATTCCTTGGCCATAAATCAATGGTTAGCCTCTAGATCAGCCAATGTATGATAGCATATTGTGCTGCAGTTGTTGGCACAGAAACTAAAATCTGTAACCCAAGTTTAAATTCAATTTGAGATTCCTATTCTGAGAAGTGTGGAGTCACAAATGCATTGCCATTACTTCCAGGTCCACTCTGACCTAAAGTGGTAGTACCTGTTAGGGTCCCATCTATGGGTCAAATAGATTTGTTAAAAATCATTATTATTTGATAGGAGTGTATAACAACCACCATCCATCCCTTAAAAATAAACATTGGAAAAAACTAAAACAAATATGAAAATATAAACAATGAATGTGATTCTCTAATCTCTCAGCATAAAATAAACCCAGGCAGGTTGATATGCCATTAAAATCAATCAATCAATTTTTCTTGTTCTTGTTCTTTTTTTTCTTCTTCTTCTTTTCTTTTCTTCTTCTTCTTCTTCTTCTTCTTCTTCTTCTTCTTCTTCTTCTTCTTCTTCTTCTTCTTCTTCTTCTTTTCTTCTTCTTCTTCTTCTTCTTCTTCTTCTTCTTCTTCTTCTTCTTCTTCTTCTTCTTCTTCTTCTTCTTCTTCTTCTTCTCTTCTTCTTCTTCTCTTCTTCTTCTTCTTCTTCTTCTTCTTCTTCTTCTTCTTCTTCTTCTTCTTCTTCTTCTTCTTCTTCTTCTTCTTCTTCTTCTTCTTCTTCTTCTTCTTCTTCTTCTTCTTCTTCTTCTTCTTCTTCTTCTTCTTCTTCTTCTTCTTCTTCTTCTTCTTCTTCTTCTTCTTCTTCTTTCTTCTTCTTCTTCTTCTTCTTCTTCTTCTTCTTCTTCTTCTTCTTCTTCTTCTTCTTCTTCTTCTTCTTCTTCTTCTTCTTCTTCTTCTTCTTCTTCTTCTTCTTCTTCTTCTTCTTCTTCTTCTTCTTCTTCTTCTTCTTCTTCTTCTTCTTCTTCTTCTTCTTCTTCTTCTTCTTCTTCTTCTTCTTCTTCTTCTTCTTCTTCTTCTTCTTCTTCTTCTTCTTCTTCTTCTTCTTCTTCTTCTTCTTCTTCTTCTTCTTCTTCTTCTTCTTCTTCTTCTTCTTCTCTTTTAAACTCTGCACAAAAATTGACCTTGTATCATATCCATCTATTCACTTCAAACAATCAATTTCATCCTAGACATGTTCAATTGGCAGAAGACCTGGACACGGTGGAGGCCAAGTCAGGATTTACAAAGTTCTCTTATAGATTAGTATTATATATTAATTCTTTATATATCATATTTTATATAAATATATATATATATATATTATATATATATATATATATTAATAATACTAGCAAATATATGCACCCTCTGGGTGCAAGTATTTAAGTTTTAATGTAATAAATATTGTATTAAATTAGAAAGTCTAAAAGAAGGCAGATAAAAAGATTTGAAACAGAGTGGGGGTATAATAGAAAAATAGAAATGAAACTTACTCTTCAATCTCTCCCGTCTTTCATTGCTGAATTTTACTTATTTAACTATTTAGTTAATTAGGAAATAAAGATAAAATGACAGTTATTTTTTCTTGTTAATGGATTTCATTTAAGATTCATTGGAGAGATTTTGCTTATATTCATTAAAATAAAACCAAACAGTTAGAAATCAATAATACTAAGTACATATTAATAAAATAACATTTTTAATATCAATAAGCAAATTAGCCTTCCCGTTCACACTGCAAACCGCTATTTTTTGTATATATAATACAAATGCATGTTATTAGTATATAGATATGGACAACACTAATAAAAAAAAGTGAAGCAATTTTATTAATAATAATTGAGGTTTAAATATAAATAAAATCATGGAGAATGTGTTGTAAATAATTATGTTAATTGTGACTCGATTAGTAATATAGTTTCGGTTACAGACAGAAAAACACACAATCTCCATTATAATAAGATATATTAGTTCTTTTGATTACTTGAAAACTGTTTTTGGTGTGATTTGGATCATTATCTTATTTGAAATTTATATAAAGGTTTGCATGCATAAGAATAAGATGTGTGGTTCATATAATACGTTAGAAGGTTCAGAGTAACTTTCCAGCTTAGGTAAATACATCAAAATAATCCAGAAAAAGGTGTAAAATATGACAATGCAGACTTTATTATCTGAGCACATGGACGAAGAACTGATACATGAAATACAATAAGAGAATACACAAAAGATACAGAAATAAATAAAACTAGATTTCTAAATTTCTAAAGAAGTAAGAAAGAGTTCATGAAGAATTAATTTACCGATAGGCAAAGCTCCCCCTCACACTTAAGGGACAGAGACACTAACCGTCTAGCCCATGTTTAGTGGTTGCTGGACCAAGGGAAAGAGTGTGAGAATTCCCGGGCTTCTGTTTAAATAGCCAGCCACCTATTGGCGAAAACCTGGCAGCAAGGGAAGATAACCCTTTTGTACCCAGGTCTATCCCAGCAAGGTCAGACAATCGCTATACATGTACAAAATAAGGGAATTTATTCATCCATATATGCTAATTTATCCTTGGGAAAGATATGAATACTACTCTCTCTCCAGCTATGGGTAAATAGTAGGGCAGACTGGGCTCTTTAACCTTGGTTAGGCAACTGGTCTAGGAGAAGGAAAACTCTGAATTCAAACCTGCTGAACGCCACTTAAGAAATTGACCTTGTGTCACATCCTGTTCGTGCCGAGGGGTTGGTAAATATATATATACTAATTTAGCCTTTATTATGACCATAGAAGAACAATTCAGGGCGGTCCCAAACTCTTGGTCGGTAGTGTACATATTTGGGATATCAGATTTTGTAAGTGACCCGTAATATGACTCATAAATAAATGAAATATTTTTATAAAAAGTACTTTATACACATTAATGACCATCTTAAAACCCGTATGTAATATGGGTAAGTAATACTTATATTCATAAATGTTTAATATACTTTTTTTTCTTTTTTAGGTAAGTTGGTTTGGCTTATATTACTTGGAGATTCCGAAAATAGGCAAAATACAAATTATCAGGTAAGATAAATAAATGTACTTATATATATGTACATACATATATATATATATATACATATATATATATGTGTGTGTGTGTGTGAAGAAATGTAGACAAACACGGGATGTTACACTGGATGGAAGTTAATTATTAATCGATGTTATTACATCCAGTTTAACATCCGTGTTTGTCTACATTTCTTCCCATACTGTCAGATTGATTTCCTCATTTTATACTGTATATATATATTTATGAATATGTATATATATTATATATATATATATATATATATACTATAGTGTGGGATTGTCACTGTTTCAGCTTTTACTGGAACGGTGTGCCAAATGCAATATTATTGGTAGAGTGCTCAATATAAAAAATAGAGCTATTATATAATATAGTAAAATAAATATATAAAGGTTTTACATATCTATTTATTAGGTGACAAAGGAACAGTCACGACCATTAGGTTTCATGCATGCATAAGTGCAAACATTCTTCAGGTGACGTTGTTTCAAATGACTTTGAATGCATTTGAAACAACATCACCTAATGGTCGTGACTGTTCCTTTGTTATCAAAATAAATAGATATGTAAAACCTTTATATATTTATTATATTATTATATTATATTATATTATATATATATATATATATATATATAGATAGATAGATAGATAGATATCAGTCAGTCAGTATAGCGTCCCCTAGGAATCACAAGGTTCCTGGTTCGATACCAGCCTACGCCAACTCAGCATATGAGTAGCACAGGGTCTGTACGGTAAAGTAAGGAGCTGATTGTAGGTGTAGTGCTCCACCACAGATGCTAAAATAATCTCTTTGGTCTAGCACTAGTGAAAAGGAGATAGACTCCCTCACTGTCTGGCTGATACTGACATTAGGCCACCCCACTGACTTTTAATCTGAAAGGTGGTATGTAAGGTGACTGAAAAGTTTGGTTGTAATGTGGCCAATGTAGGTAATAGTTCTTAAAGAGTTTTTTTTTTGTGGGGTGACACCTCTGAAATGGGCATGTAAATTTATAGACTACATTTGTTTGGGTTATTTTCCACTATGAAATTTGACATTTTAAATTTGTTTGGTTTGGTTGTTTGATCTTAATGGCATATCAACCTGTCTGGAGTTATGTCATGCCTAATGGTTAGGAAGTAATATATGTTGTGCATTTACATTTATACTTTTTTAGTAATTGGTTTTAACACATATGTTAGTACCATCGGGGATCATATTGTATGGTATTGATTTGTTTTATGTCTATATTCTATGGTATAATTTCATTTTCTTCAAAAAAAGACAGAATATCCTCCATGTTGACATTTTCAAACAGATCTTTCATATTGTTTGCGTTAAAAAAAACTGTTTTTGAGGTGAGCAAAAAATCTGCATTCTATGAATAAGTGTTTAACAGTCAAAGGTGTTTGACATGTTTCACACTGTGGTTGTTGTTCTTAAATTTTGTGTAGTAACTGATGAGTTTTACTTGTTTTGGTTGTTTGATGGGTTTAGAGTTTCAGAGTATAATGATGCTTAATCTAAATTTCTGTTGTATGTACTGTTATTATCTGTTATGATTGATAATACTTGAAAGCCTATCTCCTCTAAACCAATTATAATACGTTTAACAATATTAAATAAATTTTCAGCTTTAAGACATTTAGTTGACATAACATGCACAACATTCTTATATGGTGAGAATACACTGCTAAGTATAAAAGCAAATGCACTTGTTGCAGCTTCATTTCTATTGTCAGATAAGCAACAATATTACCACCCTTATAATCAAAATAAGATTTTAGGTGATTTCATAAACAAGTAAAGATACTGTGGTGTCTTTCTGTACAAGTAACTTGAATTTGTTTAATATACATGAGAAAATTGTTATCATGTTGCTCAATTAAAGGATTCATATTTGTGATAATGTTACTCTTTTAATTGTCGAATAACTAGGTAAAATTATTTTTTGCTATCTCTTAATAATCTATACCCTTTAGGAGAGCAGTTATATAATAATGAAGAAAATATCATCATTTCTGTTGAATAATCAAACTTATTCTGTGTCATTAATTTTAGCTGCTCATATTAAATTTTATGAATTAAAATATGCTTGATTCATTTTGTATCAATATATATGGTTCCATATAATCATTTACATCATATTAGTCATTTGTTTGTACACAGTTATATGGTTTCAAGTAGCTAATAATAATCCTTATTAAACATAGCTTCAAGTAAGAGTCTGCTTTGCTATTTACCCATAGCTGGAGGAAGAATTGAATTCATACCTTTCCCAAGGGTATTAGCGCCATGTGAATTGCAAACAGCTTTGTCCAGGAATTGAACTCAAGTTGACGAGTCCATTTCCTTCAACTCTACTTCAACATTAAACCACACTCCTCCATATACACACACATACACTCATAAAGGCCGGTCTAGCTCAGTCAGTAGCACTTCCACGTAGGAGCCACAAGGTTCCTGGTTCAATACCAGCCAAATCCATGTATGAGTAGTATACAATTTAATAGAAATCTATTAATAATGGAGATTTGCTTCCGGTTTTTGTCTGCAACAAAAATTATGTCACTGCTTACGTCACATTACCCAAAATCGTCATAACATAGAATAAATACACTCAAAATTTGAACATGCAACATTAGACAGTCCTCATTGTTTTGTTTTTTTTAAACAAGTTTTAATAAATACATGACTGGTATTATATATTATATATAGTTTGTTTTATTTTAATACATATTTAAAGTTTACATTTCAAATTGTTTAATCCTTTAATGAATTTGATGATTTTACTTACTTAGGGTACAAACTCACTGACATTGAATTTTTTACTCTCACCCCTCAGGCAATATGTTTCAAAAATCTATTTTTATATCGCCCGTATGACATTTTTTATTTTTTACTAATATCTATAATAACATGAGATAGTAATGATATGGTAATATGATATAATTAGTATATTCCTTAGCGAAGATATTACATAAATATTTAATGATATAATGATTATGCAATAATATATCAGCTGAATATTAGATATATAAGATATTCCATGATTTATCTAAAAACAATCGTCAATGAAATGTTTGAGGGTGTATTAATCTTTTGCACACACACACACGCACACACACACACACATATATATATATATATATATATGTGTGTGTGTGTGTGTGTGTGTGTAACAGATAGATAGACCTTCAAACATTTAATTGACTATTGTCAATATATATATATATATATATATATATATAAATAAATTTTTACATCGCCCGGAGGGTGTTTTTTATTTTGTACTAATAAATATAATAAAGTTATATGGCATCAAGTATTTTTTTTTAATACAAATATTTTTAAACTGAAAGACGCTTACCCCTCTCCAGTTAAATACATTCTAAGCTGAGTTTAACAGATTTGAATTCAGAGTTTTCCTTCTATTGTACAGGTTGCCTTACCAAGGATAGAGAACCCAATCTATCCTACTATTCGCTGGGAGCTGGGAGGCAAATATTTGGATTCATACCCTTCCCAAGTGTATGAGTGCTATGAGAAATGCAAATGTATTTTGTACATTTGATTCCTCTAATATAAATCTATTTAGTTTTATTGATATTGTTGGCTTTGTTATTTTAGTGGATGGTATGAAGATAGGCTATTCAACTAGTTTATTGGGGAAATTATTAACTATATATATATATATATATATATATATATATATAATCTTAACATTTTAACCATCTGATAATTGCAAGTACACATGAAACTGTAGTTACGGGATATTACATCCATAATATTCAACCTTTGATTTTGAATGAGCTCTGCCATTTTAGCATTGAGCGCCTTCATATGCTACTACTTTTCACATTTATTTTCCATTACATATATATATATATATATATATATATATATTGGAGGCACGTGGTGTACTGGTTAGTACAAGTAGGAAATGGACTCGTCAAAATGGACTCGATTCAAATCCTGGACAAGCCGGTTTGCATTTTACATAGAGCTAATACCCTTGGGAAAGGTATGCAGGTATTCTCCCTTTAGCTATGGGTAAATAATAGGGTAGACTGGTCTCTTTAACCTTGGTTAGGTAACCAGTCAAACAGAAGGAAAACTCTGAATTCAAACCTATAAATCTCTGCTTGAGAAATTGACCTTCTGTCACATTCTGTCACATAGATGGGTTGGTAAATATATATATATATATATATATATATATATATATAGAGAGAGAGAGAGAGAGAGAGAGAGAGAGAGAGAGAGTTTCCTTCAATACACACACTTACAGCGCCACATACTCATGCCATAAAATAGAATATTTGATGTCATATTTCAAAACCGTCTCCTTTTTTCAAACTTCAAAACATTTTTAAACAGACTGAATGACAAGGATTACCACTCGCTTTTCTCATTATTCTGTGATAAATAATTTCTTATCTTATGCCCTGAAGATGATCTAATTAATAGATCAAAACACTGCAGTGTCGGCCAATAAACTCACCACCTAACCCATTTAAGCCTGTGTTTTTTCATTTTTCTTGATATATTACATATATATATATATATATATATATATATATATATGAAGATTGTATCCTGACCTCCCCAAAAAGGCGACATAAAGCACTTACAAAACACACACACACACACACACAAATGCACACAAACACACATACACACACAAACACTCACACACACACACAAATGCACACAAACACACACACACACACACAATGAATTTGGAAGATTACTAAGATAATTAAGATAATTAAACAGAAAATTACAAACAATTCCAAAACATAATAGAATGGAATTCATTCCCCATAACGTTCAGAATGTTTCAAAGTCTTCTGATGAAGGGATTCTCATCCCGAAATATAAAAAAATAAATCACAGGTAAATGAACAACATTCTAGTTACCTCATCTTCTTCACACTTGCATTGTGATTGCCTTCAAAACCAACTACCACACCAATATATATATATACATAGTCATCCGCAGACACTGCATTTCAACATATCACATCTCACTGGGATCAAAAACCAACCGATTTTACAACAGGGCCATCAGTACATCTACAAGCACAAAGGAGAATTTAACTGATAAATACATGAATAGGTATATGCTACATATCCACCAATCAGACCTCAGCACTGTTGACAATGGCTAGAATACTGAGAAGAGTCCTGGAGAGTTGAAGACAATTGCTGTCACTTTAGTGAAGTCTACCAGTTACTACTAGCATGAAAACAAGTGTATAATAAAAGTGCTAATATATATATATATATATATATATATATATATATATATATATCAGTCATACAAATACGACACTTTCACGCGGATTAACTTGCCATTTATCCGACAATAGTGTGATAAAAAATGACATCAATCAACACTAAAAGCAAGGCCACCGTGTTCCAAATAATTTTGGAAATGAATTCGTCAATAGCAAAAATAACATTAGCTTCAATGGAAGATTGCAAATACTAGAAGCCATAAAATACAATAAGATAGTTTAGAAGAAGGATAAGTAATAAAAAAAAAAGTAAAGTTATCAGAGTGGCCTAAAGTCAGTATCAGCCAAACAGTAAAGGAATCTATCCCCTTTTCATTAGTGCTAGACCAAGGAGATTGCCCTCATCTTTATTGTTATCTACACAATGTTTCAGCCAATGTGCCCTTGACCTTCTTCAGGTATTTCTTGTCGGACTCAGGTACCTTCTCTTTGAAATTCAAGAACCTACTTGTCAAATTTTGAAGCATTCATGTCATAATTGGGAGACTTCAAAAATTCAGAGAAATAAAACTGAACACTGTAAAAACAATCAGGCATGAACTCGAGAATTGCAATGGAGACTACGAGTCTGTGGCGAGAAGAAAGCAACATAACAGACAATCTTATTGTGTTCGTACAGTAGAATTCCTCACATTTTTTCAGAGAGGGTATCAGGTTAAATTTTAGATGCCTACATGGAGTTGCTAAACACTGTAGTCAAGCCCTGGATTACAAGGTTAGCCAATGGTTGGCCAGATTTTGCCCCCTACCACACATCTGGGAAAAGTAAAAAATGGTTGTCAGCAAATCTTTATGACTACATCCGTCCCAATGTTTGACCTCCGAACTCCCCAGATCTTAACCCCATGGATTATTATGTATGTGGTGCTGTTGAAAAAGACATCAATCACCGTGCCAGTACTACAAAAGCCCAGTTAATCGACAGAATTAAGGTAGTTTTTGAGACCCTTCCCAGGGAAACTGTAACATCAACTTACTCCAGGTTCCCAGAGCAGGATTGAGGCTGTGATCGACACTAATGGCGGTTATTCTGAGTGAAACTTGTTGACAGTAGTGTAATTTCCATGCCTGTTGAATTTCTTTACAATCCATAAAATTTTGTAATTACCAAGCACTTTTTCTTTTTTCCTTATAAAACTATATATTATATATATATATATATATATTATATAGGGTGTTCAGAAGAAATTTGACAGTTTCATAAGGAAAAGAAAAAGTGATTGGTAACTACAAAATTTAATGGATTGTAAAGAAATTCAACAGGCATGGAAATTACATAAATTAAATTGTTATATATATATATATATATATATATATATATATATATACTTTTACTATACTCCTGAATTTAATTTTGCATCTTTCATGACCAAATTACCGGCTGTGGTATGAGAAAATAACAAAAACATCAAAAGACCAAGGGAAATAACTCTGCTAAAGTTTAAAATTTAAGTAATTTCTATATCGAGCATTCTGACCAATTGATCAATAAGTTTATCAATTAAAATAGATATTCAAAATGACACCTTTTTATGGGTCTCATTCTCTTGGACAGATTCCAGTTTATGAAATTAAATTTTTCCCATACTCCTAAATAGTATATGCACATTTAGTAGTATGGTGAAAATTGAATTTCTTGCACTATTCACAGTTGATCACCCTTCCCACCCAGTCATGCCTAGTCTTGTACTCTCTTTCTGCTATATTGCTGCATTCATCTTTTTCTCTACATATTCTATACTTGTTATTCTGTTGCATCTTATCTAATTTTGATTTTATATAATTATGATATATCAAGGTTAAAGAATCCAGTTTTATTTACCCATAGCCAGGGGTAGAATACTTGGATGCATACCTTTCCCAAGAGTATTAGTGCTATATGAAATGCAAACAGCTTCATCCAAAATTTGAACTTGAATCACTGTGTTCATTTCCTACAATGTTAATCATATATACATATTGGCCAATATTTTCAGTTTGTTTTTGCTGTTAAATTAGAAATGTTTAGTTTTAATTTTGTTAAAAGAAAATCACCTGATTGTAATATAACATCTTTCACATTAGTGTACATTTGCATCAGCTTGTTTATGTTATTCACTTTGATGTGTGGCTTCCATATAAGATAAAAAGAAAACTACTGTACTGTACTTCTATGTGTGACTTGCTACTTAAACATCACAAAAATGTTTATAATCTTGTAATATAAAAATGAATCCGAGTTCAACTAAATAATTATCTCAAAAATTTACTCTATTAGATGAAAATTCAAGAGTCTACCATGGTTTCATATTATATATATATATATATATATATATAGATAGATAGATAGATAGATAGATAAAAGGATATGAAAACACACAATGCTGTTAAAATGAAAATATTTTATATCATATTCATAGCTAATATTGTACAATATTTCGATTTATAAAAATCATCTTCAGAGCTTGTTTTTACTTCGGACTCATCGAGAGAGTATCTATACTTATACCGTTGGATTCATTTCCTTTCTCTTAACTTATATATATATAGAGAGAGAGAGAGTGAGAGAGTGAGAGAGAGAGAGAGAGAGAGAGAGAGAGAATGAAAGACCGACACACAGACAGAACGAAAAAGAGAGATTGAGATACACATATATAGATCTAGATATATAGATATGGATGTATGCATATATTTACACTCACACACACACACACACACACACACAAACACATATATATATATACATGTACACATATATTAAATGATATATTTTGATATATATTGACGCATAAATTAACACAACCCTATACTTTTATGAATATAGATGTTTTCAAATCGTCTGTCAAATACATCCGCTTAAACTGTGTCAATAATTTGATAAACTTACATAGGCTATTGAGACATAAACAGTGACATCATTTCAGTTACAAACAGACAAACACAAAATCTCCATTACAAAAAAGATAGTAAATAAGTAAAAAAAGTCAGTATCAGCCAATCAGTGAGGGAATCTATCCCTTTTCACTAGTGCTAGACCAAGGAGATTGTTTTGCATCTTAGGTGGAGCGCCACATCTACCATCAGCTCCTTACTTTACCGCACAGATCCCTGTACTACTCATACACTGAGTTGGCGAGGTCCGGTATCGAACTAGGATACCTTGTGCTTTCTAGCCGAACGCTCTACTGACTGAGAAAAAAAAGAAGAATAGCAACCTGTTCATCTGATGAAAGCGACCTTTCCACCACCACCACCACCCCAAAAAAAACTAGCCACACATAACTAAACCCAACCATAAAAACCCCTACCCTAAACCCTGAAACCCATCTGGCAGACGAAATCAATTTAACCTATTTTGGCATTAAATGACCCACAGAGGTTGATATGCCATTAAACAAAACTCAAAGTGAAAGAAAAAGCTGATGGAATCCTAGCAATTTTTCATCCCCTTGCCTGAGAGTTTTGCTTCCTGCGGGGCACCCCACATAAAAAAAAAGGTGATTTTGTATCAATTTTAGCTTGATGGAAAGCTAAAGAAATATGAGACTAAAATAAAGCCAAATCCTTTTGTGACCCTAATAAAAATTTTAAATAGATGTTTGGAATTATTTGGATATTCAAACAATTGTCCTCATTTTTATTGTTATCAGTAAAATGTTTCAGCTGATGTGGCCTCTGGCCTTCGTCAGATATTTTTGTCAGACTTAGAAACCTTCTGGGACTCGGGAACATTCTCTTTGAACTTGGGAACATTCTTTTTGAACTCGGGAACCTTCTTGTCATAATCTGGAGCCTTCATGGAATTTTGAACCCAACTCTTTATTCAATCCATGGAGGTATACTGTTCTCATTCCACTAACCATGACTGGGTACAAGTGTTAAGTTGTGTTAATTATTCTATGTTACTGTCACCCTTGACCAGGATTGAACCTGCAGCCCAGAGATAACTGTCACTTAGAATTGGATTAACCCAATACCTATATCCACTATGCCATGTGTCCAATTAGACGTTGTATAATATGAATACAATATATAATTTTATATGTATAATACAAATTATCAAGCCTCATCTCAAAAATTGAGAGAAATAGACGTTTGGAATTTTAGTCTATGCATCTTGATTGGGTGACCACTTAAGCAACAGCAGGTATGGTAAGCAACGTAAGTCCTTTGTTTATGACTTGATTCAGCATTAAATAACCCGAAAAGAGTTGGTGTGCTGTAAAACAAATCTACCAATCAATTAATCAAATGATATCCCTTATAATCTATTTATGTCTGAATATTCACTTGTTGTTTTTTCTCATGTGTTAGATAAGACAACAAATGCAAATATTCACTGATCACTTACAAAAGATTTTATTATAAAAGCAAATAATAGATGCAGATATCTTATTATAATGGAGATTGTGGGTTTGTCTGTCTGTAACCGAAACTACACAAGTCACAATTCCCTTTGTTATTTATACACATTCTCCATGATTTTATTTTTTATTTAAACCTCAATTATTAATAAAATTGTTTTACATCATTAAGACTGTTAACAATATCTACATACTAATAACATGCAATTATATTTATATATTCAATGAAATAGCGGTTTACAGTGTGAATGGGAAGACTAATTTGCATATTGATCTTAAAAAAATTGATTTTAATAAATATATGCTTAGTATTATTGATTTCTAATTGTTTGGTTTTATCTTAATAAATATGAGCAAAAATCTTGGGGATAAATCTTAACAGAAATCTATTAACATAAAGAAATAACTGTAATTTTATTCTTTTCTTCCTATTTTAACTAAATAGTTAAATTAGGGAAATTTACCAATGAAAGACGGGAGTAAGGGAAAATGGAACAGTTAGTTTCAAAGTTGTTCTATTTTCCGATTATACCCCCTCTGTTCCAAATATTTTTATCTGAATTCTTATTCAGTTTCATTAGCCTTTCTAATTTAACATGATATTTTATTATATTAAAACTTAAATACTTGCACCCGGAGGGTGCATATATTTGCTAGTATATATAAATATATATGAGGTAAGGTAAAATGGAAAAGTGGACAAAAAATAATGACTCAAACAAGTAGAAGTAAGAGAGAAATATTTCAGATAATAACATTATTATCCAAAATATTTCTCTACTACTTCTACTTATTTGAGTCATTATTTTTTGTCCACTTTTCCATTTTACCTTACCTCATACTGTCGAATTTTACTCCAACATTCCTATTTTCGTAAATATATATATATATATATATATTCATTTTGTATTTTGATTCCAAGAAAAGGACTTACGCAAAGATGGTAAAATATTCATTAATTTGAAAGTGTAATTTAAACGATACAACAAAAATATTTAGATTTCTCATTTACTCGAATCAAAAATTTATTTTATTTTTTGTTACAAAGATCATCAATCTTAAAATAATTTACTGACAGGAAAAAAAATTTTTTTTTTTTTTTTTTTCAGGGCAAAACTTATTCTAATGGTTAATGCCAATAATAATAATAATAATAATAATAATGCTAATAATAATAATAATGATGATGATAATAATAATATATAATAATAAAAATAATAATAATAATAATAATGATGATGATAATAATAATAATAATAATAATAAAAATGAAAACTTCTAGAAACGAAACTTAACAGCAGAAATCTGATCAAAGGAATTAATACCTGGGCTGTCCCCATTATAAGATACTCAGGACCATTCTTAAAATGGACAAAAGAAGAACTCAGACAGATAGACCAAAGGACGAGAAAATTAATGACCATGCACAAGGCTCTCCACCTAGAGATGATAGAGATAGATTGTATGTGTCAAGAAAGGAAGGGGAAGAGGTCTTGCCAACATAGAGGAATGCGTAGAAACCACAATCCAACAACTTGAAGATTACACAAGGAAGAGCAAAGACAAATTACTTATGGCGACCAACAATAGTAGAAACGGCAGATGGACAAACAGAAGAACGACAAAGACTAGAAAACAAAAATGGGAAGAAAAACAATTATATGGACGCTTCAAACGACAAATAGATGAGGTTGCACATCAAAGACTTGGACATGGTTAAGAAGGGAAACTCAAAAGAGAAACAGAATCACTTATAATTGCTGCACAAAATAATGCCATAAGGACAAACTACATCAAAGCGAAAATTGATAAGACCAACAAATAGTAAATGTAGACTTTGCGGTAATAGAGATGAGACTGTTAACCATATACTCTGCGAATGTAGCAAACTAGCACAACGAGAATACAAAACTAGACACGACTGGGTTGGGAAGGTGATCCACTGGGAATTATGCAAGAAATTAAATTTTGACCACACAACAAAATGGTATATGCATAAACCAGAATCTGTTCTGAGAACGAAACGCACAAAATTCTCTGGGACTTTGAAATTAAAACGGATCACCTTATCCCAGCAAGAAGACCAGACCTAGTGTTGATTAACAAAAAGAAAGAACTTGTCAACTGGTGGATTTTGCAGTGCCAGCGGATCACAGGGTGAAGTTAAAGGAAAATGAAAAAATTAACAAATATCTGGACCTTGCCAGAGAACTGAAAAAGTTATGGAATATGAAAGTGAAAGTTATACCAATTGTAGTTGGTGCACTTGGAACGGTCCCAAAAGGATTGGAAAAGGGTTTGGAAAGTTTGGATATCAGAGGAAGGATTGAAACCATTCAGAACACTGCACTGCTGCAATCTGCCAGAATACTCAGAAGAGTCCTGGAGACCTGAGGAGACTTGCTGTCACTCAGACTCCAGTGAAAGACCATCAGCTAACACTGATGTGAAAACTCAAACAATAATAATGATGATGATAATGATAATAATAATAATAATAATAATAATAATAATAAAAATAATAATAATAATAATAATAATAATAATGATGATGATAATGATAATAATAATAATAATAATAATAATAATAATGATGATGATGATGATGATAATAATAATAATAATAATAATAATGATAATAATAATAATAATAATAATAATAATGATGATGATAATGATAATAATAATAATGATGATGATGATGATGATGATGATGATGATGATAATAATAATAATGATGATGATGATGATGATGATGATGATATAATAATAATAATAATAATGAAAAAAAAAGGAAAATGAAAAAAATAGACAAATATCTGGACCTTGCCAGAGAACTGAAAAAGTTATGGAATATGAAAGTGAAAGTGATACCGATTGTAGTTGGTGCACTTGGAACAGTCCCAAAAGGATTGGAAAAGGGTTTGGAAAGTTTGGATATCAGAGGAAGGATTGAAACCATTCAGAACACTGCACTGCTGCAATCTGCCAGAATACTCAGAAGAGTCCTGGAGACCTGAGGAGACTTGCTGTCACTCAGACTCCAGTGAAAGACCATCAGCTAACACTGATGTGAAAACTCAAAAGGAGTAAACAATAATGCTAATAATAATAATAATAATAATAATAATAATAATAATGCTAACAATAATAATAATAATAAACAAAACAGTAAATGTAGACTGTGCGGTGACAGAGATGAGACTGTAAACCATGTATTAAGTGAATGTAGCAAACTAGCACAACAGGAATACAAAGCTAGGCATGACTGGGTTGGGAAGGTGATCCACTGGGAATTATGCAAAAAATTAAATTTTGATACAACAAAATGGTATATGCATAAACCAGAATCTGTTTTTGAGAATGAAATGCATAAAATTCTCTGGGACTTTGAGATAAAGACGGATCATCCTACCTCAGCCAGGAGACCAGACCTAGTGTTGATTAACAAAAAAAAGAGAACGTGTCAACAGGTGGACTTTGCAGTCCCAGCAGATCACAGGGTGAAGCTGAAGGAAAATGAAAAGATGGATAAATACCTTGACCTTACCAGAGAACTGAAAAAGCTATGGAATATGAGAGTGAAATTGATACCAATTGTAGTTGGTGCACTTGGAATGTCCCAAAAAGCTTGGAAAAAAGACTGGAAAATCTGGAAATCAGAGGAAGAATTGAGACCATCCAGAATACTGCACTGCTGTAATCTGCCAGGATACTCAGAAGAGTCCTGGAGACCTGAGGAAACTTGTTGTCACTCAGCCTCCAGTGAAATACAATCAAAATAATAATAAACAGAAAAACCAATCTACTTATCGTTACCAAGAGAAAAACATTGGTCAGTAGATTTCATGATTCCATCAGACCATAGAATGGAATTCAGAATAAGAGGAATGAAAAATGAAAAAAAATATCAAACATAAAAGTAAACAGTTCTGCCTATAATTATTGGAGCACTAGGAACTGTTCCTAAGAGCTGAAACAAAACTGGAAGACCTAAAAGTCTGAGTTGTTTTTTTGTTTTT
>CM042165.1:87122576-87145076 GCA_023376005.1 Doryteuthis pealeii
GGTCGTACGAACTAGGAACCTTGGTGGTTTCTGTCGAAGATCGCGCTACTCGAGCTGTATCATATGTATAACATAATACAATATGCCATAATAATAATAAAATAGACCCAGGCACTTATCAATGTACACATGTGACATTCTATACGCCCACATGATAGTATAATAAGAAATGTATATGAAATGTAAATAATTAAAAGTAGGATTGATTTTCGATTATGAGATATCTTCTATATGAATATTCATCTCACTGTTACAAATACCATATTATAAAACCACTAAGCGATGTATGCATATGCTCTGCTTAAGGTTTGCCTAATCCATAATACACAGACTATATTACAGAGCTGAATCATACTTATAATTCCCGAAGAGGCTCTCAATGAATACACCACACATGTCAATCTAGATATATACCAGGCAATTATTAAATAACTCCTCAGAGAAATATAAATGTATATATTATAAAGTACTATATATATATATATGTTAATATATATATGTAAATATATAGTATATAATATATATTTGTACATAATATACATATGTTATCTTAAAACTTGTTTTTGGGGGCCTCACTAATCTAATTTTGGGAATTAAAAGAACACAAGTACCTAATTATCGCTCCTCTGTTTTTTAAATGTGCTTGGATAAAATCAAATAATTTATATAAATCATGAAACTAAAAATTACATAAAGATAAAAAAAATTTTAAGAATCTCATACATATATATTACTTTTCATTTGACTTGGTCTACTATCTAAATAACAATGGATACAGCAGATACCCACACATACGGTCTATTTTATTAATTTTATATTTGACATGTATCACCGTCAATAGATAAGAAAGGACAAAAGTTGTGATATAAACTTCATGTTCTATCTAACCAACGTTGACCTTATTTCCCATCTCACGTTTAACTCTATTATATAAAGTTATGTCTTTAACGGTGGCAGTGTTATTATTATAATTTGACCTTGAATAATTTGCCTGGTTGGATATATCAAGTTGTAAACGATAAAACTCATAACTGATCTTAGTGAACTGACTGAACACAAGTCAATAAAAAGCTGGAGCAGACTTATCCAAAAAGACGGCTTCTGTAGTAATGTTCCAGCAAGCACTGTTGTCATGAAGATACTTAGACTTAATGTCTAATTACTACCTATCCGTGTAGAATCGTTATTATAATCGAGATTCGTGTAAGCTCATTGCTTACACCAAAACATATTCACGTTACCTTACACACCAATACCGCCAGAGAATTGCATAAGTTTATCAATTAATATTAGGTTCTAGTCAAAAATCATTAATTCAAGATATAATTATAGCCCCTCTACGTCATCTGCTCTGTCTTTCTAAATTAAGCTGTGCATTATAAACACGAGGCATACATATAGGCATTGGCAAGAATACTTGAATACCTATGAAATCCCTCCCTGTCAGCTAATAGCACATATTTATCTTAAATGGGATTGATTGTAAAGTACATAACTAATACACACTATATATAATATTAGTTCTTTCCACTCAAGTAAATGTCTGTCCTCGTGTGTTTGTATTATATAGCATTGATCTATAAGGTCTGTTATGTATCTAGAAACACTGAAGAATTTTGCAGTGAGGGCATAGTAGATTGAATGTAGATAGAGGGCAGAGGATATGTGCTTAATTGAAGTCATACCTAATTTTTGAAAATTAATTAGTTAATAATTAATGAATTTAGGCGGGCATATATGTTCAAATGTAAAGGTAAACAAATCGAGAAAATGTCAATCCCTGAATAGGTCGAAATGTACATTCAGGGATTGACATTTTCTCGATTTGTTTATATGCCCACCTAAATTCATTAATTATTAACTAATTAATTTTTAAAAATTAGGTATAACTTCAATTAAGCACATATCCTCCCCCCCAAAAAGAAATAATATATATATAGATAGATAGATAGATAGATAGATAGATCTATATACATATATAGATATAGATATATAACTTTCAAAGAAATAAAAACAGTATAGGGAATCTCCAAAAATAAATGTATTTGTAAAACCCGAGGAGGTTAGATTCATTTTTTTTTTAGTTTTTAGTTTCTGGTCAAAATAGAAATATAACGGGATGACGGTTTATTAAGTTTTTCTTTCTTTGAAAGTTAAATATTGCTCTGTATATAATTTGATTTATTGATTATTATACATTGAGCTCTCTTTAGGGATTCATAAAAATCCTTGTATGATTATCTATGTTTGCAACTACAAGAGCATACAGTATAGTTGTACAGTGAGATTTCGAAGATCCCAAATAGAATCATCCCTTACTTACTAGTCATTTTGATTACCTTACACACACACAAACACACACACACACATATATATATATATATATATATATATATATATGTATCTGATGAGTTGCGAGAGTTAGACACTTTGTCAAAGCTCCCTGAAATAGACTATAATGCAAAATCTCTAAGTCTTTTGTTATTTCTTTACTTATTATTTACTTATATATATATATATATATATATCGGAGAAGCTGCCTCAACTTTTGGGAAGCTCACAGCAAGAGTGTGGGACAACAGCAAGCTCACTATCCGTACAAAGGTACAAGTGTATAGGGCATGTGTTATCAGCAGCCTCATGTATGGAAGTGAAACATGGACCTTATACTCCCACCGAAAACGGCGGCTAAATACCTTCTACCTTCGCTGCCTTAGACGTGTACTGGGCATCACCTGGAGGGACAGGTTCACTAACACGGCAGTCCTAGAGAGAGCTCAACTCCCCAGCCTGTACTCTCTACTGAGACAACGTCGTCTCCGATGGTTGGGTCATGTACGTTGGATGGATAATGGACGAATCCCGAAAGACATTCTTTATGCAGAGCTTTCGTCTGGTAAAAGACAGATTGGTCGCCCCCTACTGCGATTCAAGGATGTCTGCAAAAATTATCTCAATTGCTTTGGCATTGTCCCTTCCAGCTGGGAAAATTTGGCTCAAGACCGCCCTCGGTGGCGGCAGAATCTCCATAGAGGACTGTACATGTCAGAAGTCACCCTGATACAACATCATGAAGCTAAGAGGTCCAGAAGAAAGCAACGGCAACAAAGCATCGGAACATCATTATCTACAGGGACAACCTACAAATGCAAAATCTGTGGTCGAGAATGTTTCTCAAACATAGGACTTCACAGTCACAGGAGGCGCTGCAACTTCAGGGGCACACAAAAACTTTTATCATAGTCTTTCAAGACTGAATTGCCAATGATGATGATATATATATATATATTGTTGAGGACATTAGTTATAATTACAATCAGTATGGATCATCAGCACAAAAAAAGGCTTATATGGTTTTAAAAATCAAACTGAAATGATCTTTCTTTAACTTCACAAAAATTGAAAAATAAAAAGATTTTTAACCCCCCCCCCTCTACAGAAAATCATATCCAACAAATAATACAAAACATTCACATCTGAGTTTCATTTTTTTCATAATATAAAAATCAATGATTTGTAAAACCCCTAAAAATACTATTTAAATAAATCCTTTTTATGATTGAAGCAATTCAATTATGTAAAAACAAATAAAAACAATAGTTAACTATATAAAACATTTTTAAATCCATTGTCAAGTAGAGAATAAGAAGAAAGAATACTTTGTCAAACTCTGGAAGAAAGAAAGAGAAAGTGAAAGAAAGAAAGAAAGAGAAGAGAAAGAAAGAAAAAGAAAGAAAGAAAAGAAAGAGAAAGAGAAAGAAAGAAAGAAAGAAAGAAAAAGTGAAAGAAAAAAGAAAGAGAAAGAGAAAGAAAGAAAGAAAGAGAAAGTGAAAGAAAGAAAAAGAAAAAGAAAGAAGAAAGAAAGAAAGAGAAAGAAAGAAAGAAAAAGAAAAAGAAAGAAAGAAAGAAAAAGAAGAAAGAAAGAGAAAGAGAAAGAAGAAAGAAAGAAAGAAAGTGAAAGAAAGAAAAAAGAAAGAAAGAAAGAGAAAGAGAAAGAAAGAAAGAAAGAGAAAGAAAGAAAAAAAGAAAGAGAAAGAGAAAGAAAGAAAGAAAGAAAGAAAGAAACAGATAGACTGAGAGGGTGTTTTTAATCCCTTACCCCAAATGGGTTCAACAACAATTTACCCCCCCCCCAACAAATACATTTTAACCTTCAAGTACTTATAAAATCGAACTAGGAACCTTGTGTTTTCTAGCCGAACGCTCTACCGACTGAGCTAACCCGGTCCTCGCCAACTCAGCGTATGAGTAGCACAGGGATCTGTGCGGTAAAGTAAGGAGCTGATGGTAGGTGTGGCGCCCCACCTCAGATGCTAAAAAACAATCTCCTTGGTCTAGCGCTATTGAAAAGGGGATAGACTCCCTCGCTGACTGGCTGATACCGACTTTAGGCTGCCCCGTTGACTTTACTTTTACTTACTTATAAAATATTAAAGTATGAATTATCTAAATCAGTTTGTAAGGATTATCTCCCCTTATTTGTAACAGAATGAAAAGTTGAGTATGTAGATTTCCCAATAAAGATGAGGACAACAGTCCCAAAAATCAAAATGATAGAAACATCTAATGTACAAAAGAGAATCAAAAATTATCTACACTTTCACCGTAACATCTCTTCATTATTGTCACACTGCGTTCTCTCTCACCGAAATGTTGAATGGGTATATAACACGTGTTCTTATAGTTGGCATTGTTGGGGTCACATGATCAAAGTTCAAGCCTGATCATGCCATTTTGCTTGCTGTTTTTACAGTGTAAACATGGATGCTACACTAACAGTATGCAAACAAGGAAGTGACCCAATTTCTTTGGTCAGAAGGAGTGTCAGGGGCTAAAATTCATTGGAGGATTTTAGCAGAATATGAAGACACTGCACTACAATTTAGAAGTGCGTATAAGTGGATAGAGAAGTTTAAAAGTGTCCGGACAAGTGTGACATGAAGAGGAAGATTATTAGGTAATTTTCACGTTTAGTTGTCAAAATTCCTAGCAAATAAGGCAATTAGAGTAACCTCCCTTGACTTTCACTTTGAACTAAGCCAGTAGCTATTTAGAAAGGCAATTGGTAACTCCCTTGACTTTCACTTTGAACTAAGCCAGTAGCTATTTAGAAAGTCTCTGTGCGAAATAAACAAATCCTAGAAACTCTTTCGAAAACAATTCAACTGCATGCTTTAACACAAAAATATCATAAAATGTGTTCTTAATAACAATTAAGTTCATTTCAGATAATTTTATGTAGGAATTTAGCCAACTGACTTTCACTTTGAAACAAGACATTTTGAATGTGTTCGTGCGAAATATACAAAACTTAGAATCGTTTCGAAAACAATTCAACTGTATGCATTAACACAAAAATATCATAAAATGTGTTCTTAATAACAATTAAGTTCATTTCAGATAATGTGCACGCACAATTTTATGCTAGGAATTTTAACAACTAAAGGTGAAAATTACTGATTATTATATATTGGGAATAACCAGCAAAAAACTTATGACAAACAGAAGGTCTATAATCTGCACTGTTCAAAATATAGTAAGTAAAGTCAGTGGTACAGCCTTATGTCAGTAACAGCCAGACAGTGATGGAGTCTATCCCCTTTTTACTAGAGAAGATTATTTTGAGCATCTGTGGTGAAGCACCACACCTACCATCAGGTCCTGACTTTTCTGCACAGATCCCTGTGCTACTCATACGCTGAGTTGGTGAGGGCTTGTGATTCCTAGGCAGATGCTCTACCAACTGAGTTCAAATACTCTAATATATTTCCTTTTAACACTTTGGGATTTATTATTCCTGCGTTTTGTAAAGTTTTTAAATGCCCTCCTTGGCCAGTTTAAAAAGGGCTTAAAGAAAGTCCTGTGTTATGGAATCCTTTGGTAAGCATATAAGTCCTATCCTGCGTATTGGTAAAGGTTCAGTGATTTAATCCTATGTCCGTCATCCATGAATATCACAGTAATTATGACCAGTAGGGTCGGTTAAGTATAGTATCAACCTCAGAGTACTGCCAGTGATTGGCCAAGAGATAGATCATATGATTCTGGCCTAGTCTATAAGTATAGGCAAGGATCTAGCACACAAAAAACTCAACACTTTTTCATTTACAAATTAGGGAAACTTAAACAACATAAGCAACTTTTTTAGACTGACTGATAACAGAAGATTTTGAATTCAGTCTTTCCTTCTCCTACACTGGTTGCCCTCGCAAGGCCAGAGAGCCCAGACTGTCCTACTTCCAAAAAGTGTGTGTGTGTGTGTGAGTGTGTGCATGTGTGTGTGTGTGACTTAGAAAGTATAACAATAATCTTTAGTAAACAATTTTGGCTCCAAGAAATTATTTGTAATAATTGATGTGCTTTCAGGTAATTAACAATTATAGTTTCTACAAATAATTTCCAATCAGATCTGTTTAACCTAGAGTTGGGATCCTAACAGGTACTACCACTTTGGGCCAGAGTGGACAAAAAGCAACAACAAGAGAATGACACTACATCTGGAGATCTGCAGAGTGGAGAGTCTCACTATCAAAGTGTCAGTTTAGTGTTATATTGAGGGACTATTTTGTGTATTTAAGCCATGCTGCAATCCACCACTTAAATTTATAGACTAAACGAGGTCATGTGGTTTAAATCTCAGCCAATCAACAGCCTGAATATGTGGTTGGTTAACTATTTAATCAGCTGATATTAACAGACAATCATTTGCACTCATTGCCGAACAAACTGCCAGGCTGAGGAGCACCAAGGAACAAGCAAAGGATCATACCCAATATTAAGGGACACTAAGGAGGAAGACAAAGATTCTTCACTAGGGATCACACTCTGCTTAACATAAAGGATCTCCACTGAACAAGTGCTCTTGCTTGAAGCCTAAAGGATGGCCACAAAAATCGTAACACAGATAATGTCAGAATATAAAATATTGCAGTAGGCTGAAATACTTAATACATAATTGGGTAATTTTCACCTTTAGTTGTCAAAATTCCTTGCAAATAGGACAATTAGAGTAACCTACCTTGATTTTCATTTTGAAACAAACCGGTAGCTATTTGAAAGTCTCCATGCGAAATAAACAAATCTTTGAATCTTTTTCGAAAACAATACAACTGCATGCTTTAACACAAAAATATCATGAAATGTGTTCTTAATAACAATTAAGTTCATTTCAGATAATTTTATGCTTGGAATTTAGCCAACTAAAGATGAAAATTACCCTTATTTGATTCAAATAATTGATACACAGTCACAAAACTCTTTATATTTACATTATAAAATTATCTTTTCTTCATTTTTTTTTTGTATAATGAAACAGAGATGAATAGTTTCAAATAAATATAATAATGCCCATAAAAATAAATGCACCAAAGATATCAGGTTTGGTTTGGTTTGTTTTGTTTTATGGCATATCAACCACAGTGGGTCATTTAATGCCAACAAAGTTTTGAAATAAATTCATTCTTAATGGATAATCATTTTTTTATAAACACATTTTTCTATTTAACCCATAGATGGGACCCTAACAGGTACTACCACTCCGGGTCAGAGTAGACGTGGGAGCAATGGTGATGAAGGGGTGCTCCACATTCCCCATACCTCCAGAACTGGAACCTCACCATCAGATAGAGTTTAACGTCATTCCCAGAACATGTAGACCCTCAGCCATCGCCTTCTAGCACCCATATGTTAAAGAGGGTTGGGGCAATCATATAGTGCTAGAACTTGACGTGACCAGCCGGTTGATCAGAGTGGGGGGGGGTCTCCAATGACCTGTCTAGCCTAAGTAAGGCCCAAACTGGGATCTTGCATGTTATGGACTGCTCATCCACCATTTCGTCCTTAAGCATCACAGGTCGCCACCCATGGCCAACTGGTGGCCCCATTTTGCAGTGTGTCTTACTCTTCTGCAGAGGTGCAGTCGGTGTATTCTAAAGCCCCAGACAACAGGGCTGATTCTATTTGTCATAATGGTTGGGAGTGGGGGGAATTCTTACTGAATTGGTGTACACATTATATTCTTTATATTGTATATTGTATATACTAGCAAATATATGCACCCTCCGGGTTCAAGTATTTAAGTTTTAATATAATAAAATATCATGTTAAATTACAAAGGCAAATGAAACTGAATAAGAATTCAGATAAAAAAGATTTGAAACAAAGGGGGTATGATTGAAAAATAGAACAACTTTGAAACTAACTCTTCCATCATTTTCCATTACTCCCGTCTTTCATTGGTAAATTTTCCTAATTTAACTATTTAGTTAAAATAGGAAGTAAAGGATAATATCACAGTTATTTCTTCTTGTTAATGAATTTCTTTTAAGATTTTTTCTCATATTCATTAAGATAAAACCAAAAAAATTGAAGTCAATAATACTAAGCATATATTCATTAAAATCAATTTTTTAAGATCAATATGCAAATTAGCCTTCCCATTCACACTGTAAACCTATTTTGTTGTATATATAAATACAATTGCATGTTAATAGTAAGTAGATATGGTCAACAGTGGCTTCGGCCTCTGGACCATTGATATAATTAACGGCGTCGATCCCAGGGGGCCATCCCCCCAGGCAACACCTGCCCCCTTGATTTAAAGGGGCAGGGCTGGGTTTATTGCCCAGTGCCTGAGGCGCCCCCCTTGAGGGGAATGCCGACGGGATCGACGCAATTTTTCACCCGCCACCCCATGAGCTTCGGCTTGTGGGTGGTCCCACATAAATAGGGCCTTGTGCCTGACCCGTACAAATGGGGTACGTGGAAAATATCAAGTAGATATGGTCAACAGTGGCTTCTGCCTCTGGACCATTGATATAATTAATGGCGTCGGTCCCAGGGGGCCATCCCCCCAGGCAACACCTGCCCCCTTGATTTAAAGGGACAGGGCTGGGTTTATTGCCCAGCGCCTGAGGCGCCCCCTTGAAGGGGAATGCCGACGAGATCGACACAATTTTTCACCCGCCACCCCATGAACTTCGGCTTGTGGGTGGTCCCACATAAATAGGGCCTTCGTGCCTGACCCGTACAAGTAGGGTACGTGGAAAATATCAAGTAGATATGGTCAACAGTATTAATGATATAAAACAATTTTATTAATAATTGAGGTTTAAATAAAAAAAAATAAAATCATAGAGAATATGATGTAAATAACTAAGGGAGTTATGACTTGTATAGTGATATAGTTTCGGTTACAGACAGACAAATCCACAATCTCCATTATAATAAGATATTGGCATCCATTTGTCTACGTCAGACAATGGCATAGTGTCAAAAAAAATTTTTTTATCTGCATCCGTGCTGAGCAGGACAATTTTTGAATGGCAGTGATGCTTGCTGTTGTTTCTCCTTCTTTCTGGCTCTTTTTGCTGTAGAGGCTACTTTCCTCCCTGTCCTCTCTCCTTTTCATACATTGTTTGACATTGAGGCATTATACCTATGGTCGTCTGTACAGATCTCCCATGTGTCCAATTTTGTATATAAAATAAAAACAATTTCTAAGAGCTGATGATCTCAGGTGTTTGGGGGGGTGGGGGGTTCTGTCATTTTGATCTTCAGGTTGGGCTGCTCTGGTAGATAATGGGTTAATACTTTCAATACACACTGTATGCTGATATTAACAGTTCAGCATGATGTTAGCATGGGTGTGGAAACAGGCACAGAAATACCATGTGTCCAATATATATCTATTAATAATGGAGATTGTCTGTATTTCTGTCTGTAACAAAAACTACTTCATAGCTCTACGTCACAGCTTACGTTACAATATTCTTATGCTATATACACCCAAAATTTGAGTAAGCAATTTTAAGAATTGTTTTTTACTCTCGTCCTTTTTTTTACAGTAACAAGAAGTTAACTAAAAAGTTTACAAATAAATAAATACCTACGATTTTGTGTAAAATTGATGTGGAAAATATTCAAAATAATTGTTTGATTATTACATGCATACAACATTTTATTTGAGAGGGACGGGGCTCAGTTTTCATTTCAAATTGTTTTATTCATTTTTACTCCTTTAATAAATATGAGGATTTTGCTTACTCATGATAAAAACCCTCTGACATTGAATTTCTAACTCCCACCCTCTCAGGCAATGTCTTTCAAAAAGTAATTTTTACAACGCCTGTTGCTAGTATATATATATATATAATATATATATATATATATATATATATATAGGCAAAACGATGGTGTAGTGTAAAAATAAAAAAATAAAAATTTATTTTTATTTGCATCCATACAAGTGACTGAGCAGCAGTCTCTGGTGCACTGACTTGCACACAAACAGTGATGTTTGCTGGGGCTTCTCCTTTCTTGTTTCTCCTTCCTTCTGGCTCTCTTTGCTGTTGACGCTACTTTCCTCTCTATTTCTCTCCATTTCATGCCTTGTTTGACAGTAAGGCACCAGACCGCTCGGTTGTCTGCACATACCTCCCATGTGATGATGTTTATTTTAATACGCTTGTAAAATATTATTAATAGTGACATTTTTCAAACGATGTTTGTAAACAAATGCAACTAAGTTAAAACATGACCTTAGATGAATGAAATCCACCCTGAAATGTCTGCGTTTTTTTCTTCTTCTTCTATTTATTTTAAAAGTGATTTATGCTACTATGCCAGAGCAAGTATAAAACCTTAAAAAAATATTATAATTACTAGCAAGAATATGCACCCTCCGGTCGTATGTATTTAAGTTTTAATGTTACATATACATAATACTTAAAAAAAGATAAAAGATAAATTCATCCAAGCCATATTTAGGCACCCCTTTTGCAATCTCGTTTCATAAGGACATATATTTCATTTACACCGTCAAAATCCGGTTGTTTGTTAGGGGTTAGGGGTTAGGGTTATAAGTTAGGGTTAGGGTTAGGGGTTAGTTTTATAATTTAAAAAAAAACTCTAAAAATCGTCTGTCAACAAACAACCAGATTTTAATGGTGTAAATGAAAAATATGTCCTAATGAAACTAGATCACAAAAGGGGTGCCTAAAGGTCATATGGTCCGGGATATGTATAATAAATGAAACTGGAAGTTTAACCATCAAAATCAAAAATAATAATGACTTCATGCCTAAACAAGAAGTTTTAAAAAAGACCGAAATTGGAGCTCGATATTATATAAAGGCTGTTTTCAGTTAAGAGATCAAAAACATTGAAATGTATTCTATCTTGAATAATTTGTTGTCTTTTTTCATTTATGAAATATATTATTCATACAAGCAAATATATGCACCCTTTGGGTGCAAGTATTTAGGTTTTGATGTAATAAAATGTTGTATCAAATTAGAAACTATTTAGAAAATGATAAACTGAGGGGGTATAATTGAAAAATAGAACAGCTTTAAATCTAACTCTTCCATCATTTTCCATCACTCCCGTCTTTTATTTTTTCTAATTTATCTATTTAGTTAGATTATGAAGTATTTAATAAAATTACAGTTATTTCTCCCTTGTTTATGGATTTCTTTTAAGATTTATCCCCGAGATTTTTGCTCAGATTCGTTAAGAGAAAACCAAACAATAAGAAATCAATTATACTAAGCACATATTTATTAAAATCAAATTCTTAATATCAATATGCAAATTAGCCTTCTCGTTCACACTGTAAACCGCTATTTTCTTGAATATATAAATATATTTGCATGTTATTAGTATGTAGAATAATCCAAGAGTATTAATAAGGTATAACAATTTTATCAATAATTGAGGTTTAAATAAAGATAAATATAAATTCATGGTGAATGTGACGTCAATAACATAGGGAATTGTGACTTGAGTAGTGATTTAATTTCGGTTACAGACAGACAAACACACAATCTCCATTATAATAAGATTTGTTTCACGTTTCTCTGTTGTGTACACATTTACTATAATATGCCATTTTTAAAAATTTTATTGTAGTCTTGTTCTTTTAAATTTTTCAGAATGTCAAAATATAAAAAAAGTTATACATATTATTATAAAAGAGATTTTCTGTCTGCCTGACTGTAACTGAACTACTTCATCAAAGATGTCACAATTCCCTTAGATATTTACGTTGTATTCTCAATTAGTATAACATAATTATTAGTTAATCTTCATTAGCATCTTCTTTAATTACAATGTCTCTATTAAAGTCTGAGTTATATTTACCTCAAAACAACCCATGTTATAATGCATTTCAAATCCTGTAATGTGTGTTTTAATAACATTCTAAGCAGCACCATACAAAACAACAGTTATATGACCACTAATAAATATTTGATAAATTCAGGGAATCTAAAGTATCAAATTTGTCTAATCTTAAATTATCATCATCATCATCATCATCATGACATGCCAACTGCACAAATCTCCATGTCTATTTCCTCACCAACTGTCCCTATTGGTCATCACTCCTGGAAGGTCCTCTGCACAGCATCCAGTATCCATGCAGAGTTTACTAGCCAACACACATTGGTGTATTCATGTGCAGGTGCTCATGGGAGAATATCACTTATGAGCTCATCCTTGCTTCTCCAGCAGTGTCCAGCAAGTCTTGTTCTTACTCAGATGGTTTGTGCGATTGAAGACAAGTGTCCGTACAGCTGCTTTCTGTGGAATGCTGCTTCCATGATTTGTTCAAGACAGCACAGAGTATATTTTGCAAGCAATTGGCGATTTTGTTATTGCGTGAATGTTGTAATGTATGTTTTAAAATTCTCGTCAGAAAATGAGTTCTTTAAATCACTATGACATAATTAATCATAAGTAGTTTTAATGAAAAATAGAAAATTATTCATTTAATAAATACTCAATGGTTATTTAAATATCTGTTATTTTAGGAGGCAAAAATGATTGTATCCATTTGGATTCTAAGCATGGATTTCCACGCCACGTTTTCGTTAGTGACATGATAATCAAGTCGCTTAAAATGTAATATTTGTACCCTTTCTTGAAACGGATAATACCCATGTTTTTTTAGTCTTCAGTCGTGGAGCGAAAATGATATATTTTACATTTCGGTGCGTAGAACAGAATAGAGACAATTTGTCTCCAATTTCGGAATTGCATTTTATTGCCATTAAAATGATAATCACTTGCAATCACTTCAAGTAACTATTTCTAATAGGAATAATAGCTGTATCAGTGCTATTGTATGGCTGCACCTTTTGAACAAAGAGAAAATGGCAGATGGGAGCTACACCAGGATGCTGCATTCTGTTTTGAACAAATCCACAGAGCAACAACCCACAAGAAAACTGTTGCACATCTACTTGCCTCCTATCACACAAAACATCCAAGAGAAACAAACAAAAAATGTTGAACACTACTTGGCAAGCAAGAACGAACTCATAAGTGATGTTCTCCTATAAACAACTACACATTGGCATATCAGTATAGGCTTATTCTCTTTACTGTTAGTTATACATAGTTGGTTGGGTTTTACGGCATGTCAACCCTTGTTGGGTTATTTTATGCCACAGCTGTTTTTGTTTCATTCATTCTTGATGGGTAGTCATTTTCTTTTAAACACAATTTTTTAACACATTTGTTTTATCAGAGTGGACCTTGGATTAACGGTGATGAAGGGGTACTCCACACTCCCCAGAAATCCAGAATTGGAACTTCACCATCAGATAGAGTTTAACATCATACCCAGGACATTAAGACCCTCAAAGTGGATTTGGGAGTAATGGTGATGAAGGGGTACTCCACACTCCCCAGAAATCCAGAATTGGAACTTCACAATCAGATAGAATTTAACATTATACCCAGGTCATTAAAACCCTCAGCCACCGCTTTCTAGCACATATATGATAAAAAGGGTTGGGGGATTGCCATAAGAGCAATAGGATTGTGACAATCATATAGATGCTAGGGCTTGACACGATCAGCTGAGTGATCAGAGGACACCTTTCCAACCACTCGTCTATCCTAAGTCAGGGCCAAAGGGGTGAGTTGCGTGTCATGAACTGCTCAGCCACCAGGGTCCCATTCTTAAGTATGATGGGTGTCACCACCCACAGCTAACAGGTGGTCTCAATGGAGTGGTTTTATTTTAGTCCTCTTCAGAGGTGCAGTCAGTGGATTCTAAACCCCCAATTTTGAAGAGGTAGAATTTTTCAATCCTTTAATCAGTCTGTCTTTTATAACAGGTAATCTAAAACAACCTGTTACGTTTGACTTGAGGAAGAAATGGACATTACCATGTAGACATTGGAAAGAAACAAAACAATAAAAAAACTCTAAATGCAGCAGCTGGTAATGTTGGACATCGATTTATTCGGGCATAGGATAATTTCATTTGCAGATATCGGAAGATAAAATGTCTTCTGCCTGACATGCCACAATGTTTTACGAGATATATTGGCAGTTTCAGCTGAAAGATTTTTATCAAACTTTTTCTTGGAAGTGCCTATTCGACATAAACCAAAAGAATATATATATATATATATATATATATATATATATATATATATGTACATATACATGTATATATGCATGCATGTTCTTACATATATATGTATATATATATATATGCATATACACACTTATGTACATATAAATACGTATGTGTGTATATATATACATATACACAGGTACATATATAAATATATGTTCGCATATTTGTATGTATATATATATATATATATATACCCACATTCACATATATATATATACACGCATTTGAGTATATATATATATACTTACATATGTATATAATATACTTATGCATGCGTGTGTATATATATACACACATCTATATTTATATGTATAAGGTATAAATATATACACATATACATACACAAGCGCATACACATAAACCTAGCGAATATATATATATATATATATATATATATATATATATATATGCTTAGGTTTATATTCATATATACATACGCATGCGTTCATATATATATATATATATATATGTGTGTGTGTGTGTGTTGAGAGAGAGAGAGAGAGAGAGAATATATAGACATATATGTATGTGTATAAATAGCCATCCCCGTGCAAACACGCACAATTTTAATGCTGGGTAACCAAGAACAAGATCTGTTCACCTGTAAACACCTACACATTATGTTATTGTTGTGGGATTTTTAATGGACAAAAAAATAAGCCAAACGACTGGCAAAAATGGATACAAATGTATTGAACAACAAGGAGTAGAAATTACAGAAAAGAAAGTGGAGATTGCGTTCGACCATACAGTTACGAGCTGACTCGCATTTGCCTCGTGTCAAGCCACAATTGTTCCTGCTACTTATAGTAGTTGTCGGCGCATTCCATTTATGTACATAGGTTATATCACCTATAACAGTTATATACCCACATTGACATCATATATCGCACATCGCACATCGCACATCGGGTATATAAACGAGAGAGGAAACTCAGGTGATAGAGAGAGACAGAGACAGAGAGAGACAAAGACAGACAGAGACAGAGAGACAGAGACAGAGATAGAGACAGAAACAGAGACAGAGAGAAACAGAGACAGAGACAGAGATTTGAGACTTACTCATTTCTTTTTCACTACTTCTGCTAACTTCTTGTCTGGCCGTCATCTTATCATCTAGTCTTCCAACTGCTTCTTCTAAGGGCTAACCGCCCTGTTGGTGGGGCGTTAGAATGCACCGACAGCACCTCTGCAGAAGAGTAAGACTACCCCAAATGGGACCACCTGTTGGCCGTGGGTGGCGACCCATGATTCTTAAGGACGTAGTCTTGGTGGATGAGCAGTCCATGACATGCAACACTCCACTTAGACCCTTTCTTGGGCTAGACGGGCGGTCGGAGAGGCCCCTTCCGATCAATTGGCTGGTCATGTCAAGCCCTAGCACCTATATGATTGCCCCAACCCTATTGCCCTTATGGCAAGCCCCAATCCTTCTTATTATATGGGTGCTAGAAGGCGGTGGCTGAGGGTCTACATGTCCTGGGAATAATGTTAAAATCTATCTGATGGTGAGGTACCAGTTTTGGAGATTTGGGGAATATGGAGCACCCCTTCATCACCATTGCTCCCTGGTCCACTTTGACCCGGAGTGGTAGTACCTGTTAGGGTCCCATTTATGGGTTAAATAGAAAAACATGGGTTTATAAAAGAATTGTATTATCCATTAAGAATTGATTTATTTCAAAACTTAATCGGCATTAAATGGCCCACTGAGGTTGATATGCCGTAAAACAAAACCAAACCAAACCAAACCATCTAAGGGCTAACTCTTTTAGTCATGCAATTTATAAAACTACAAGGCTTTTATTTCTTGATCAAGATTTTATTTTTCTAGCCCATGTTCTTCTACGCGAGGAGATAACAACCCCAGCAGAGAGATGCACGTGTTCTCTGCTTCAATTTCTGGTTGTATCTGGTTTTCTAACTAACTAATCACGTGATGCGCAAGATTCGCGCCTCTAGGGCTCAGAGAGCTATAACCGGAAAAGACTTTTAAACCGAAAAGACTTTTATCTTAAATGTAATGGATGAAATATCATAACTAGAATTCAAATTGAAAATATACCCCGCCCCCATTGCCACTGATACCTCCGATGTTTTTTACATAATAATTAAAGTGTAACAGTGATAACATTTTAAAAGATTGAAATCTATTTCCTCAAACGAAGACAAAATTAGGAAGAAAAATATTTTGTGTGTTCATTTTTTATGTTCATTTGCAACCTTTGCTACATGGCAGATGTTACAGTTCCAAAATCGATCTACTCTACTACATACAGACACACCAGTGTAGACTGTTTTATTTATTCTCTATGTTACAGTTCCAAAATCGATCTACTCTACTACACACAGACACACCGGTGTAGACTGTTTTATTTATTCTCTATGTTACAGTTCCAAAATCGATCTACTCTACTACACACAGACACACCGGTGTAGACTGTTTTATTTATTCTCTATGTTACAGTTCCAAAATCGATCTACTCTACTACACACAGACACACCGGTGTAGACTGTTTTATTTATTCTCTATGTTACAGTTCCAAAATCGATCTACTCTACTACACACAGACACACCGGTGTAGACTGTTTTATTTATTCTCTTTACTTTGAGACAATTGTAGTCTATTAATAATGGAGATTCGGTCTTAATTTGTCTGTAACCGAAACTATGTCACTGCTTACATCACATTACCCAAAATCGTCAATACATAGAATAAAGAACAACCTTGTATTACATACACTCAAAATTTGAGTAGGCAAACTTAGACGGTCCTTAATGTTTTTTTTTAATCAAGTTTTGATGAATAATTGCCCGGTAGAGCATTCGGCTAGAAATCACAAGGTTCCTAGTTCAATACCATTAGTTCGATACATTAACATAGGAATTTGTGCAGTAAAGTGAGGAGCTGATGGTAGGTGTGACGCTCCGCCTCAGACGCAAAAACTATCTCCTTGGTCTAGCACTAGTGAAAAGGGGATAGACTTCCCTCGCTGATTGGCTGATACCGACTTTAGGCCAACTTGACGATAACTTACTTTATTATTAGAGGTGAGCAAATGATGAGTGCTTTCTTTGATGTAGATTCTGATTCTGATGAGATCATTTACCTAGGTTGGCTCCGTGAGGATTTTCAAAATGGGGTCTGGAAATCCTTTTTATTTCTAATTGAGTTCAAAAACTTTTTTCTGCCTCGGTAATTCTCATCAAAAAGACTTTAATAATTTTAAAGTCTTTTTATGCCGTTATATTGAAACTGTAGAAGCAAGAAACTTAGATGTTAACTGCCTTTTTTTTTTTCGTTTTAATAAATCCCCCTCCCCCAAAAAAATGTAAAAAAAATCTGGGCTATTTTGAGTATTTTTTCGTATTAAATAATCGGAGTGTGAATATTTTTTTCTCTTTTCTTTTTTTTTTTTTTTTTTTTTTTCGTTATCAATGAACAGCAAGTCTTACTTACTGAATTACTTTAATTCTTATGTAAATTTCCTAAAAATAATCTACAAAATGTCTAGTGGCAAATAAAAAAAAATCTTTCCCCCACCCCTCTTCACCTCCCCCCTTCCCGCCCCTAGACATTACATGAAAACATAATTGCAAGCATTTGTGTGTTTAAATTGACATAAAAACGCACTGAAATATTTACATACATGTCTATATTTATGGGAATATTTGATATTCTTAAATCGCTTTTATTGGTGTATACATTTTTCACTTAAGAGTTAGAATTTCTTCTGGCATCAACATCTTTGGGCAGTTTCAGGTTGATGGCGTTTGCGATACTTGTTAGAATTGTGGCATTGCTCTTCAAGATACAAGACAAAAATATGTAGACAACGCACAGAAAGAATTTGAACATTTTTCGCATTAAATTTTCTATTTCTTTACCCAAGAGAGTCAAAGAAGAGACTCAGTCAAAGTTAGAGGACCCAATCTGCCCTACTACAAAACATAAATATCTACACAATGCTTAGAAAAAAAAATTAACATTTTCAGATTAGATTTTTAATAAATAGGAATACTTGAAATTAAATAATTGTTTGAATTATTTGTATTTGATAGGAATACTTGAAACTAAATGAATTAATTATTTGTATTTGATAGGAATACTTGAAACTAAATAACTGTTTGAATTATTTGTATTTGATAGGAATACTTGAAACTAAATGAATCAATTATTTGTATTTGATAGGAATACTTGAAACTAAATGAATTAATTATTTGTATTTGATAGGAATACTTGAAACTAAATGAATCAATTATTTGTATTTGATAGGAATACTTGAAACTAAATGAATCAATTATTTGTATTTGATAGGAATACTTGAAATTAAATAACTGTTTGAATTATTTGTATTTGATAGGAATACTTGAAACTAAATAACTGTGTAAATAATATTTTCCATTCCTTAATTCTAGATAGTTAAAGAAAAGTTCCTGCCAAACCTAGAGTTCCCAATCAGCAAAAAATATGTAGGCAATGCGTATAAAGAATTAAAAAAAATTCAATTCCCAACTCTGGTTTATGCATATACCATTTTGTTGTATGGTCAAAATTTAATTTTTTTTCATTATTATTATTATTATTATTATTATTACCTGTGAGCTTTCATACTAGTTCTAGCTGGTTGGGTCCAAGTGACAGCAAATCTCTTCAGGACTCCTCTAAGTATTCTAGCTGATCAATGTAACGCAGTGGTTTGGGCACATTCAATCTTCTATAAGTCTCCACCTCTCCATTCAGGATCTTTGAAATTGTTTCAAAGGTGTTGACTATTTTTGGTATTGATGTCACCTTCATGTTCCCTTCATCACCATTACTCCCAGGTCCACCCTGACCCAGAGTGGTAGTACCTGTTAGGGTCCCATCTATGGGTTAAATAGAAAAAATGAGTAAACAAAAATGGGTTATTTCCTATAACTCCAACATAAACAAAGGAGAACAACTCTTGACTGATAAATTATTTATCTATTGATCTACTAGGAAAAAAGATGGGGTTAGGGTTTAGGGTTAGAATTTAAGGTTGGTTTAATGGGAAAATAAATAAATAATTTATCAGTCAAGAGTGGTTCACCTTTGTTTATGTTGGAGTTATAGGAAATAACCCAAAAATGGGTTTTTTTTTTAGAATTTGAATACCATCAGGAATGAATAAAACAAAATGTTGTCATCATTAAATAACCCAATAAGGGTTGAGATGCAATAAAATCAAACCCACCAATCAACCAACCTTCATGTTCCTTAAATTGTTTCAGTTCTCCAGCAAGGTCTAAGTATTTATCTGTTTTTTGGGTTTTTTTAAATTTCATTATCATTATTATCATTAATATCTACAAGCAGTAGAGACTTGATAAACACAGATGGCAAATTTGAATTCTTGCCAATTCCTTATTTCTCTAAGACACGTGTTCAGAAGAATATTTACCATTGTTAAGCATCTTCAATCATTCAGCATCATCAACGCATCTTCCCCCCAAGGGCACACGTTGTGGCATTCAACGAGGCCATTACTCCAGGGAACCTTTTGCAGCTGTTGTCTTTTCATGAATATTCATATTTAGACAGATGTCTCAAAATCTTGGTTGTCAAATTATCTTTTATATTGTCTATCAGAAAGAATAAAATCATCATCATCATCATCATCATCATGTTATGCTGAAAGCACAGATTCACATGACTCTCTTACACCACCCATCCCTATCATTATCACTTGAGCTCTGGCAAGATTTTTCATTAACTTCGGGTGTATCAGTAGACAAGAAAAAAATATTTCACGTGTTTCAATAAATTGGTAGAAATGATTTTTTGTTGTAGAGTAGCTAGCAACCCTTCAGCACTCTACCAGATGGACTGAGCACTCTACAGATGGACTGGCTCATAGCCATTAAACAGCCTACAATTAAAGTGGATTAACTAGCTGAATAATATTCAGACTGACTTTGCTGCGTTGGCTATATCGAATTGACCCTCCTCTATTTAGTATAAATTTTGTCTTGTCAATTGTTTTTACTTATTTGTTCCGTGTTTGTATGTATCCGTTTGGCACCGGATTCTGGTGCATAATAAATGTATTAAACACACCATTCTTCTGTGTATCTCTCCACCTCCCAATACAACAATTTTTACGTTAGATTTTACATGAACTTCAAGAGTATTAATTTATTGGTAGAAATGATTTCTATTAACTTTCAAACAGACCTATTTGACCCAAAGATATGACCCTAAAAGGTCCTACCCCTCTGGTTCTGAGCTGACCTGGAAATAATGCCAATGAAGGAGTACTCCACACTCCCCAGAGCTCTAAAATACCACTAGATGCAGTTTAATTAGGATTTTTAATGCATTTTAGTAAACAATCTTTGATGCTATTTCCTCATGGCACAAGTAAAAGATCTCATTTTTTGTATCAGTATTCAGTATACTAACACACAATTTTCGCATAGATGGACAATTTGATATTCTTTTTAAAGTGAAAAATCGACCTATATATATGTGTGTATACGTGTGTGCATGTGCATGTATACATATGTGTGTGGGGGGGGGTCCAGGTACATGAAATTACCTTCAGGAAATGAGCACCCTAACCTGCATAGTTCCTATTCCTCCTTGAGCAATGTGTAGCACCTGTTCGTCTCCCTCTGGCATATCAGGTGATTATGTGTTGATGAAGTGTTGTCGGTGTATATAATATATATATATACATATATATATATATGTGTGTGTGTGTGTGTGTATGTGTGTGTGGGGGTGTACAGGGATGGAGTAGTACAAATACCTCATACATTTTAAGCTGTCACCTGTATGGTGCAAGTGTACTTAGGCAAGTGGCAATGGTAGCTCCATCAAGCTAATACCTGACCATCTGTGTTGGTTTAAATGAAGTTCCATAACCATTATAAAGTACACACACACACACACACACACACACACACACATATATATATATAGTATTACATTGTGTATGTAAGTAACCTACTCGAGTTTCACCATAAGGATCTTCAGGGTTAAATCCACTAAATTAATCAAGATATCTTGATTAATTCAGTAGAATTAACCCTGAAGATCCTTATGGTGAAACTCGAGTAGGTTATTTCAGTACACACTGTAATACTAAATCCGCAACATATTGAGCACTTTATATTTGTTATAACACTGACTTATCTGATTAATACTTGTATCAACCAAATATTGGGATTGACTCAATATTTTTCATCGGTAAGTCATTCCATTTATTGTATATATATATATATATATACAGGGACGGAGTAGTACAAATACCTCATACATTTTAAGCTGTCACCTGTATTGTGCAAGTGAACATAGGCAAGAGACAATGGTTGCTCCATCAAGCTAATACCTGACCATTTTTTCATATATATATATATATATATATATATATATATATATATATACTAGTAAGCGGTGTCGCCTGGGTAGAGAAGGGATTTTAAAGTTAGTCTCACAGGTCCATTATTACTGAATTGTGAGTTGGATTTCTGCAGGATGCCCCATTAAAATCCTCATGTAAAAAAAAAGACCTTGTGTTGATCTAAAAAGAAAAATTAATGTCTACTATTTACAATATCAAATCAAAAAAAAATGATATACTGTTATTATTTAAACTTTATTTTTTAATCATCTCCACAAATATAAATAAAATTTTCATTATTTTTATGCAAAAAGCAAGATCTGTTGATAGGGAATGTATATATATATATATTTACATTGTTGATTGTTTTATTTTCATAGTTTCCTTCAGACATACATACACACAAACTGCCCTTTATATATGTATAGATATATTATTATTATAATCTATACATTTAATGGCTTATTTATTACCATTGGTTTCAAAGCATTAGATGCTTATCATCAGACAAATTCAAATGAATATCCATTACTTATAGCATTCTCGATTTATTTGTCCATGTATCACTCTTATGCGTGCATGATATTAAAAATAAAACTTAGAAATATTTTTCCTTTTAAGATGGTTGATTTTTCCAAGATTTTAATAACTCCAATATTTCCAATTTAGTATTTAGTTGTTTGTTAGTAGGAGGG
>CM042165.1:87150076-87157576 GCA_023376005.1 Doryteuthis pealeii
ATATGTACAAAAAATTTGTAGAAAAATAAAATGTTTCAAAATACTCCCAAATTTAGTGTTACATTTTTTTTCCATAATATTTTAAATCTAAGCAACAAAAAAAAAACATTTCCTAAAATTAGCAAACATTGTAATATGTGAATTCTAGAAAACTTTTTTTTTAATTTTTGAATTTGTTAAATCATTTTCTTAGTAATTCTCTTACTCCTCTCGTCCTCCTTCTTTCTTTCTCACTCCCTGGTGTTCCTAAGATCCTTTTAATCCCTTCACAGACTGGGTATTTCTGCTAGTATACATATATATATATATACAAGGTGTGTCATAAAAGTATTGAGATTGAAGCTATATTTACGAAAATAGAAATGAAATAATGGAACAATTAATTTTTTTCAGAATACAAGGTGTGTCATAAAAGTGCCAAATTTGAATCTGTATTTACCAAGATAGAAATGAATAATAAATGGAACATTAATCTTTTATACAAGGTGTGTCAAAAAGTACAAAAAATCTCAATACTTTTTTGACACACCTTGTATATATAACATTTGTATTATAAACATATAACTCTATATAACAAAATTTTAACTTTTTCCTGGACAGAAATTGTTATTTCCATAATGTTTATGCCTAAGATAAATGAATAGTATTTATTTTGGTAAAATACTTGGTTCGGTTTGGTTTACTTTATAACTTATTAACCCTTTTCAGGTCATTTAATGCTAAAACAAGTCATTTTGATAAAGATTTATGTTTCTTAATGTCTTTAAATTGTTAGAAATATATATATATATATATATATATATATATATATATATATATATATATTTGATATATATAAAAACGATTCTCCCACTGGCTATGGGTAAATAGTCAGGCCGACTGGGCTCTTTAACCTTGGTTAGGCAACCAGTCTAGAAGGAAAACTGAATTGAAAACTATTAAATTCCGCTTAAGAAATTGACCTTGTGTCACATTCTATTTATGTGGAGGGGTTGGTGTGTATATATATAATATATATATTTGATAATATAAACTCCAAATTGGAACCTCACCATTATATGAAGTTTAATGTCATACCAAGAACACTCCTATGATTGGTATACCTTATAAATAGATTGGCTATTGTTTGGTTTTAAACTTACATAATATTGCAGACATTACAAAGAGTAAGATTTGGTATGAAATCAAAAAGAATGAGATAAGGAAGACAATATAGAAAATTAAATTCATATGTTCAATGGATTATAAATAAAATTTCATTTCTGATGAAACTATCCTTATAGAAAAAACATATCAATTTAATTTTCAATATTATCTTTCTTTTTTCATACATTACAGCATGATAAATATGAAAGATATAATATATATATATATATATATATATGCAACATCATTGTTTTCATTTTGAATTCATATTATTGATAAGTCCAGAGTATAAACAAACTCTGAAGATGATTTTTATAAATCGAAATATTGTTCAATATTAGCTATGAATATGATATAAAATCTTTTCACTTTAACAGCATATTGTATTGTTTTCATATCCTTTTATCTATACTCATACAGTTGGATTCATTTCCTTTCTCTTAACTTATATATATATATATATATAATTTTCATTAACTTCATTTTGTTTGACTTGTTTAATGGTAGTGATTATTGAATGCCAAAAACTGTTCGAGTGTGAGATAAAACTTGGTACTGGTGTCATTTTTGTTGATCTATTTTGTGGATGTATTTTATATCTGATTTATAATTTTCAATATATTCTTATTTCTATTATTTGACTGAATTTTTGAGATGAGGCTTGATAATTAGTATTATTTGGACTATTATCCTCATCTTCATTGTTATCTGTACAACTTTTCAGCTGATGTGCCCTTCGGCCTTCTTCAGGTATTTCTTGTCAGACTCAAGGAACCTTCTCGAACTCGGGAACCTTCTTGTCGTAATCAGGAGCCATCAAAGAATTTTGGACCCAACCCTTTATTCAATCCACAGGGATATCCTGTTCTCATTCTACTAACCATAGATGGGGTACAGGTGTTAAGCTGTGTTGATTATTATTCTATGTTACTGCTGCCCAGACCAGGATTGAACCTGCAGTCTGGAGATAACTGTTACTTAGAACTGTCTTAACCTAACTCCTTTATCCATTTGGTTATGTATCCAATTGGACAATCTAGTGTGAATTTTGGTAACCTATAAACCCAATGTCTTGTTTTGGCTAGAATATCTCCCTATTCACTTATGTATGATTTTTTACCTAGACTCATATTGGGTATTTTTTTGTCATTTTGTTTGTTGTTTTTTTTTAAATCTAGCCTTTTTAATTATAGATTCTTATTTCTGTCAAGAAGGATAATATGCCAAATACAATTTTGAAATTTACCTATTTTACAGAAAATTTACCTATTTTACAGAAAATTTACCTATTTTACAGAAAATTCAATAACTAAGACTGAAAAGCAGAAGCTTAATTTTAAATCAGAAAACACCGAAAGCTTTAACAAACTCTTCTCATTGTCAGAATTAACAGAAGCCATCCAAAAATCCCACAACACCACAGTTGGCCAAGATGAAATTCACTCTGAATTTCTCAAACAACTACGCCCAAAATCTTTGGACTACCTATTAAATGCTCTAAATGACATCTCGAAAAACAGCAGAATTCCAGTGTCATGGAAACTAGCTACCATCATCCCTATACCTAAACCAGGAAAGAACAGTCTTCATCCATCAAACTATCATCCAATAGCACTAACAAGCTGTTTCTGCAAAACGATGGAATGTATGGTTAACAAAAGGTTAGTTTGGTTTCTTGAATTCAACAATCTTTATACCAATTCCCAATGTGGCTTCAAAAGCTAAAAATCAACAATGGATCATGTGGTCAGGTTAGAAACCTCCATAAGAGAGGCAAACATCGAAAAACAACATCTTGTAGAAAATTCCATCAATATTCAGGACTGATGGAGAATTTTCTAGAATTTCACTAAACAATGGTGTTCATTTCTGTATAGAATTTTAGTATAAATTCTGATTTATATTGTTTTATATTGATATTTATATTGATTTATTTTGTAATGTGTAAATTTGATAGAACATTAATTGATAGAAAAATGATAATATTATTATATTGTATATCATATATATTATATATTATATATAATAAGGGCTGGGTTAGCTCAGTCGGTAGACCATTCAGCTAAAAACCACAAGGCTCCTAGTTTGATTCCAGCCCTCGCCAACTCAGCATATGAGTAGCATAGGGATCTGTGCGGTAAAGTAAGAAGCTGATGGTAGGTGTGACACTCCATCTCAAGTGCAAAAAACAATCCCCTTGGTCTAACGCTAGTAAAAACGGGATAGACTCCTTCGATGTATGGCTTATACCGACATTAGGCCGCCTCGACGACTTTACTTTACTTATATATTATATATCATATTATACAGCAAGTTTTCTTAGTATCCAGGACTCTGCTAAGTATCTTAGCTGGAGTTTTTCCCACAGGCTTCTTTCCCAGAAGTCTAGGTGACTAATTATCATTATGAAGGTTTTTCACATCTGCCTAAGACGGTGGTTCATTTGAGTCTGAGTGACAGCAAGTCTCCTCAGGTTTCCAGGACTCTTCTGAGTATTCTAGCTGATCTTAATAGTACGGTTAGATTGGATGGTATTCATTCTTCTTTGGGTTTCCAATTGTTTTATTATAATTAAATTCTTTAATAGAAAATAAGTTAATTTCTAAATTTCATTATCCAGAAAAAACTTTTTTCATTAAACATAAATTTTAAAAGGAATAACGACTATTTTCTATACTTTTACAACATAAACAATTAAGAAATAATACACGCCCTGTCAACTGGAACAGAAGAATACAAACATCTGCACCAAAAATCACCCCAAATGGGGCCACCTATTGGTCGTCAGTGGCAACCCATGATGCTTAAGGATGGAATCCTGGTGGCTGAGCAACCCATGAGATGCAACACTCTGCTTTGGCTCTTACTTAGGCTAGACAGGCGATCGGAGAAACCTCCTTCAATCAGTCGGCGGGTTAAGTCAAGCCGTAGCACCTATATGATTGTCTCAACACTAATGCCCTTATGGCAACCCCAGAACTCTTTTTTATCCTATATGTGCTAGAAGGCAGTGGCTATGGTTCTTAATGTCCTGGGCAAGACGTTAAACTCTATCTGATGGTGAAGTTCCAATTCTGGAGCTCTGGGGAATGTGGAGTACCACTTCATTTAAAGAATTGAATACCCATCAAAGCATGAATGAAACAAAAAATCTTCGGCATAAAATAATCCAACAAGGATTGACATGCCATAAAATCAAACAAATCAAACCAAACCAAGAAATAATACATTCTATCTTGGAAAAATATTTCTGTTACATAGCATTATCCAGGCCCAAAATTCAGTGGATTTATCCCTGAAGATCCTTATCGAGAAACTCGAGTAGGTTATTTCTGTACATACCACAGTAATAAATTCACTCTACTTATGTATTGAGCACTTTATATTTGTTTGAAGAGAATAATGGCCATTTTCTATACTTTTAAATAATAAACGATTAAGAAATAATACTAGACTGGAACTGGTTAAATCGAACTTAACAAACCTAAATTCCACCATCATATGTCACCCCGTTGAAAGAAAAAAAATTGTTGATATATTAATCAATAAAAGATTCAGAATTTTGATGAAGCCTCGTTAATACACAAAGGCGAAATAATAATTGAATGAAGTTGTTTGTGTTTTATCCACTTTTATTCCTCAACTTTTAATTACATTTTGTCGGATTTTAACTAATCTGTTATTTCCTCATAACATATACATATATATATATATATATATATATATATATATATAACAAATCGAGAAAAAGTCAATCTCTGTATGTACATTTCGGTCTGATTGACTTTTTCTCAATTTGTTTAGCCTAGCATTTGAACAGATATGCCCGCCTAATTCATTAATTATCAATTAATTAACTTTCAAAAATAGGTATGACTTCAATTAAGCACATATTCTCCCAAAAATTGTCGGCTAAGGCCATATCAAACACATTGTTTGTTTGTCTACTTCTCATATATATATATATATATATATATATGTGTGTCTGTGTTTTAGTTTATATTTATTTACATTGGAACAATTTTGCTGCCATTGGTTTCAAAAGTGTTTTGAAAATGATACAAATGATATAAAATCTATCATTTGCATCATTTTCAAAACACTTCCGTTGCCTGAAGACTGCTACACAACAAGAAACCAATGGTAGAAAAACTGTTCCAATGAAAATAAATATAAACTAAAACATTTATTTATCTATTTATTTATCTATTAATGCTCTATCACAGATATTGAGCACTCTTCTAATAACACTGAAAGTTACTACCATTTCTTCAAGTATAATAGTGCAAACCATACACATTGATATATATATATATATATATATATCACACACATATATATATATATATATATATATATATATATATATATATAGGCAGAACGAATGTAGCAGCCGCTAAGACAACTTCAGTTCCAGTATTCTTCTGAGGATGGGAATCTCTTCCCGAAATATTGAGAAATAAATGACAGGTTAACAAAAAACATCATAGTTACCTTCTTTTTTCTTTACACTCGCATTGTGACAGCCTTCAAAACCAACCAACAAACCAATATATATATATATATATATATATATATATATATAATATATAATGAATAGAGAATGAAAAAATGAGAAAAGTATTGGCATGAAAAGGTGCTCAATGCTAATAAAGCAGAGCAGATTTATAATCAATGGTAATATTATGGGTTTACACTCATAACTTGAAGTTTCATGGTAATCCAATAATCAGATGAGTTCAATGGTTGAGATCTTAAAAACCAGTCGTGAAATGGTTGCGATTTTAAAAACCAGGTTTTTAGGATCCCAACCATTTCACGAGTGGTTTTTAACTCATCTGATTATTGGATTACCATGAAACTTCAAGTTATGAGTGTAAACTCATAATATTACCATTGTTTATATATATATGTGTGTGTGTGTGTGTGTGTGTGTGTGTGTGTGTGTGTATGTGTGTGTGTGTATTTATGTATGTATAGAGATAGATAGATAGATAGATAGATAGATAGATCTGAACAGTCTGAGAACAGTAGATTAGATAGATAGATAGATAGATAGTCTGATAGATAGATAGATCTGAACAGTCTGAGAACAGTAGATAGATAGATAGATAGATAGATAGAATAGTTTGAGAACAGTAGAGATAGATAGATAGATAGATAGATAGATTGATCTGAACAGTCTGAGAACAGTAGATAGATAGATAGATAGATAGATAGAATCCTGATTCTGTTGCCCTGAATAAAAACATCACTCAAATTGTGTAAGATGTGATGTTCCCTCGATTTTGGCAAATGAACAAGTGAGTGAATCTAGTGGATGTTTTGTTAATGCAGGAAACCAGTTCCGATTTTCGACAGACGGAATTTTCACTCCTTCAAATTCCGCTTCCACTTCCGATCGTTTTCGCTTGGAACTTTGAAAATGAATCTCATTTCCTCTTCTTAACAAATACACTCGTGATAATCGAGCAATTGACACGGCCTTTTTATTTACCTGCAGTTGCATCACCTGTACAAGATTTATGTCTGTTATTCTGTTTAACAGGTACCAATCAAAGGTAACAGGATACACGTATATATATACATACACACACATATATATATATATATATATATATATATATATATATATATATATATATATGATTATTTATGTATGTAAATGAGAATGATTATATATATATCTGTCTCTCTCTGTCTCATTCTCACTCTCTTTCTTTCTCTCTCTCTCTCTCTCTCTTTCTCTCTCTCTCTCTCTCTATAGACCAAACCAAACGACCAATATAAACAATACACAAAACAGAATCAAACCCAAAATAATTAACCTCTCCGCACATAAACTAGACGATAATCAAATTAATTTACTGAAATTAGGGCTAAAATTTTGCCCTACCCCAAAACCCAATCTAGACGAACTAAAAAAAGATCTCAAAGAATTTGAACGAAAATTTAGACTCATAGAAATGTTCCAAAATAAAAACAATCCAGATGATTCTTTAGTAAAAAACAAATCTAAATTCTTCCCAGAAAAATGCAAAAATAGTGAACTAAATACATTTTTTGAAAAACTCTGGAGCATCAATTTACAGAAAAGAAAAAACACACACACAACAACCTATCACATAAACAAAAACAAGCCTTAAAAAACCTACAGGAAAACAATGACATAGTCATAAAAGAAGCTGACAAGGGAAGTGCAATAGTCATCCTAAACAAAACATACTATAAATCAAAAATCAACGAGATACTTAATGACAATACTACCTACAAACCAATAGACACAAACATAGATAAAAATATAATATCAAAATTACAAAATTCTGCACAACACACAGACAAATACTAACCAAA
>CM042165.1:87162576-87203905 GCA_023376005.1 Doryteuthis pealeii
CCATATATTTAGGATTTGACACAAGGTCAATTTCTTAAGCAAAGTTTAACAGGTTTAAATTCAAAGTTTTCCTTCTCCTGTACTGGTTACCTAGCCTTGGTTAAAGCACCCAGTCAGACCTACTATTTACCCATAGCTGAAGGAAGACTAATTGGATTCATACCTTTCCAAATGGTATTAGTACTATGGGAAATACAAACAGCCTCATCCAGGATTTGAACTCGGGTTGACAATTCGATTTCCCACACATTTTTTTTTAATAGTGTATATACTTACCAAAACCCTCCCCAAGCAAGATGCAACACAAGGTCAATTTCTTAAGCAAAGTTTAACAGGTTTAAATTCAGTGTTTTTCTTCTCCTAGATTGGTTACCTACCAAAGGTTAAAGATCCCAGTCTGTCCTACTATTTACCTATAGCTGGAGGGAGAATATATGAATTCATACTTTTTTCAAGGATATTAGTGTGAAACGCAAACAGCCTTGTCCAGGATTTGAATTCAGTTTGACAAGTCCATTTCCATTGACTCTAACCATTACACCACTTTATTTTCTTTTAGAGTTAAGTCATTCCTAATTCATTTTTATAATTCCATCATTTCTATAGCATTTTTAAAATAAAATCATTTCTAATGCGTTTTTAAAAAAAATCATTTCTAATGTTTTTATAGTAAAAAAATAGCATTTTTTTATTGTAAAAATCATTGGCCAATGCATTTTATGGATAAAAATTATTTGTAATGCATTTTTATAGTAAAAATAATTTCCAATGCATTTACATAAAAAAATAAATACTAATGCATTTTCATAGTAAGAATAATGTCTAATGCATTTTTATTGTAAAATTATTTCCAATGCATTTTTATAGTAAAAATCATTGTCCAATGCATTTTTATAGTAAAAATCATTGTCCAATGCATTTTTATAATAAAAATCATTGTCCAATGCATTTTTATGGTAAAAATCATTGTCCAATGCATTTTTATAGTAAAAATTATTTTGAATGCATTTTCATAGTAAAAATGATTTCTAATGCATTTTCATAGTAAAAATAATGTCTAATGCATTTTCATAGAAGAAATCATTTCCAATGCATTTTTATAGTAAAAATCATCCTCAATGCATCTTTATAGTAAAAATAATTTCTAATGCATTTTGATAGTAAAAATTATTTTGAATGCATTTTTATAGTAAAAATCATTTTGCATCGTGTAAATAGATTATTAAGTGCAATTTAAAACAACTGCCTTTGATTCCATTATATGAATTTCTTTGGGGATGTACTAACTTGTTGTTGGGGGGGGGGATATATTTTGATTTGGGGCAGCTTAAACATTTCCCAGTTGAGATTTGGATTTGGACACGGAAAACAGCTGACTTATGTTAGGAGATTATCAGGATTTGTTGCTTCTGTTCAGGTGGGATTATCTGGATAGACGCAAAGTCCGAAACAGAAGCTGGGAAATCTCTTTACAAGTTCAGAAAGAGATTCACCTGCTTCTGTCTCTCCAGACTACGTATTTGGCACACCCAGCATCACCCATTCTCACCCCAGTATGCTCAGTGTTTAAGGTACTGTTCACTGTTAAACACATCCTTCTAAACTACAACAATCTCAGAAAAACCCGCACTAAATATTATCGGACAAACAACTTAAGAGACCTCTTCAAAAATATCAATCCAGAAGATATCTTGAATTTTCTAAAAGAAAGAACCATGCTCTGTGGAAACGTCTCCTCAAGGGAAGGTGCACTCAAATAGAGGCTGAATGATTACACTTTACGAATCAAATATGTACCTGTGTTACATAATTATTGGATCCCTAATACATTTATAAGGTATTGTAGAAATCATAATGGCAATTAGTACACCTGATGGCATTGAGGGTGAGTGACAGCGCTTGACCTCGATCTCACCTTGTGTTCTGGGGATGAATCGTGAGAACCGGAACCTGATAGAAGGCCCTCTTCCGGTTTAAGGATATAGTCAGTTTAAGTCAGTTAGAAGTTAGAAGCCAAGCTAGCAAGATGTAAGACCACGCGCATTGTCTGGTCTGGGGATTTATAAATAAAGTAACATCAACGTAAATCAAAGTCTTGTGTTTATTACTAAAAACTAACAATAACACAGGGCTTCTGATAACAAGAAATCCCAACAGAAACCAGACCCGGAATCCTCAATAGAAGACCAGACGAGACCTTAGAAGATATACCAGACCAAGATAGATGATAGACGATCAGAAGCAAAGCCGGCCAGAAGAATAGACGACAGAGTAAGAAGTAAGAAAGGTATATAACGTTATATAGATTTGGTAACGTGAAAAGACCAGTATATAACATATACCTATTTAGTGTCGGTAAAGAAGGCGCTATGCAACACCTGTTTCTATTTTTGCTTTCTACCTGCACTGATTCTATGTGCAGATTGCTTACTTTCATCATTTTTTTTTCTGCTTTCAAAGTGTTAACATCCGGCTCGCTTCTTATCTTATCAACCACCACACCTTCATCATTATTGCTCTTAAATCCAAAATGATCTTTTTGTTGGTAATATGCTCAACATGTTACTGCTCACTGTTAAATACATCATCTTTAGATGGTCAAAAATATCAAATATCAAAATATTAAAACAGTGGCTTGTTCAGCATTTATATAATGTGAAGCGTGCTCACACAATGGAATGTTATAACATGTGACTTATATTTGTAAAAATAAACCTGCTTAGGTCTTAATGCATGCGGTGTCCAGATGATAAAAAAACATTTTCTATCTAAAATAAAATCTATCTATCTTAAATTATTTATTTTTTTCATCTGGACACCATATATATTGAAATATTTAGCAATAATGCTTAAGTAAACATATGAAACATTGTAATAATTAAATTATCATACTGTGCTATATCCACAGGTCTGCTAGTATATATATATATATATATATATATATATATATATATATATATATTGGTTTGGAGGTTGATTTTGAAGGCTATCATAATGCAGGTGTAAAGAAAAAAATATAATAAGGTAACAATGGTGTTGTTTGTTAACCTGTAATTTATTCTTGATATTTCGAGATAAAATCTCTTTTCAGAAGATCACTGGAACTGAAGTCATTGATGTCTTGTTATGGCATTTCTAGTTTAAATATATATATATATATATATCTTATTATAATGGAGATTGTGGGTTTTTCTGTCTGTAACCGAAACTATATTACTAATCGAGTCACAATTAACATAGTTATTTACATCACATTCTTCATTTATTTATATTTAAACCTCAATTATTAATAAAATTGCTTCACCTTTTTATTAGTGTTGTCCATATCTACATACTAATAACATGCAATTGTATTTATATATACAAAAAATAGCAGTTTGCAGTGTGAATGGGAAAGCTAATTTGCATATTGATATTAAAAATGTGATTTTATTAAATATGTGCTTAGTATTATTGATTTCTAACTGTTTGGTTTTATTTTAATGAATATAAGCAAAAATCTCTCCAATGAATCTTAAATGAAATCCATTAACAAGAAAAAATAAGTGTAATTTTATTCTTTATTTCCTAATTTAACTAAAATGAAAGACGGCAGTGATGGAAGAGTAAGTTTCATTTCTATTTTTTTTATTATAACCCCCTCTGTTTCAAATCTTTTTATCTGCATTCTTATTAGACTTTCTAATTTAATAAGATATTTCATTACATTAAAACTTAAATACTTGCACCCGGAAGGTGCATATATTTGCTAGTATATATATATATATATATATATATATATATATATATATATATATATATATATAACATGCACCAAATATTACTGAACAAACAACCTAAGTGACCTTTTCAAAAATATCAAACCAGAAAGATCTTGAATTTTCTATACATATAAAAAAATTTTAAAAAGAAACCTTTTTATCAAGATCTTACCAAATTGACATTTTCACTAAAATTGACCAAACATAACCAAATACTACCATAAAACCCATTCTCTAAAGAAAAACAAATTCTACATAACCCTTTCTGGCATTAAATAACCCACAGAGGTTGATATGCCAATAAACAAAACTCAAACAAGTTCAAAAAGGTTTTTACGGCTTGTTTTTTTGGGTTTTTTTGTTTTTGTGTTGTTTTTTTTGGTGTGGCTGGCATGATTTTATCTGATGAATTGATTGATTTTAATGGCATGTTAAATCATCTAGGGTTATTTTATTTCTAATCCACTCTGTTCATAGAGGTGGCTGGTGAGGTGTCTAGATAAAGTAAAAATTCATAAAGTTTTATAAGATAAAAAGCAGGATTAGCTCAGTTGTTAGAGCATCCACCTAGATATCACAAGGTTCCAGGTTAGATACCAGTCCTGAAATTTCTTGTGAAATAGTTTTACTTTAGTATTCATCAATAAGAATAGTGGTTATTTCCTAGTTGAGTAACATCATATTACAGGGTGACCAGAAAAAAAACAGAACCCAAAATATTTTTTATTTTCCCATTAAACTAACACAAAACCACAACCCCAACCCTAACCCTAACCCTAAATCCTAACCCTAACCTAACCTAAACCCCAACCCTAACCCTAAACCTTAACCCTAACCCTAAACCCTAACCCTAAAACCCTAACCCCCTCCCCTATTTGAGTAACAGATATTACAGGGTGACCCAGAAAAAACAGAACCCACAAATTTTGTAATAAAACTGTTAATTTTAATTTTTTTTTTTAAGTTTAAGTCCAACAAGGGTTTGGGTTAGGGTTAGGGTTTAGGGTTAGGGTTGGGGTTGGGGTTTAGGGTTAGTTTAATGGGAAAATAAATAAATAATTTGGGTTCTGTTTTTTCAGGGTCACTCTGTAATATCACGTTACTCAACTAAGACATAACCAGAATAGTTTATCATAGGAAGACTTGTAAATTGATTTCTACTAGCAGGACCAGTTGATATACCACAATATGATAATTTAATTATAACAACATTTGATCTGTTTACTTAAGAGCTACTGCAATATAGTTCAATATGTAAATAATATAATAATCTTAGCATTTATAAATATAGTACCTACATATATTGGTGCATATGTATGTAAATATATTGGAGGTACTTGTGGTGTGATGATTATCATTGTAGGAAATGGACAAGTTCAAATCCTGGAGGAGGCCAGTTGCACTTCACATAGCTCTAATACCCTTGGGAAAGGTATGCATCCAACTGTTCTCTTCCTAGCTATTGGTAAACAGTAGTGCAGACTGGGTCTATTATGGCAACTGGTCTAGGGGAAGGAAAACTCAATTTTAAATAATAATTTTAAATAAAAAAAAATGGGTAGGCCAAACCTGGAATGATAATCAGACATTATTGAACAGACACACACACACACACACACACATACACACACACACAAACACTAAAAAAAATCAGATGGGCCTGGAGATAAACAAACAGGCTAATGCTTGATAATAAAACAAAAAGGGTAAGCCAAACCTGGAATGATAATCAGACACTGTTGAACATAAACACACACATAAACACAACACACACACAAAACACACGTATGCAGAGAATTTGGAAGATATGACCAAAACAAAATAGACGATCGCTAACAACAGCTTCAGTTTTAGAAATTTTCTGTCGAAATATTAATAATAAAAAATTATTGGTTAACAAACAAAACCATAGTTATTTTAATTTTTTTTTTACACTTGCATTGTGATAGCTTTTTCAGGTCAGTTAACTTTGAACAACATATCTTTGAAAACTTGTGTTACACCTCAAAAATATGTGGTTCAAAGTTAACTGACCTGAAAAAATATTTTCAAATAAAATAATTGTTGTGTTATATCTTTTATTCATTAATATATCAAAATTTCATTAAATTCCCTGATTTTGGTATTTTTTTCTTTTGGTGGGGGGTGACATACGATGGTGGAATTTAGGTCCATTAAGTTAGATTTAACTCAGCGTCCTATACTGTGGTTTCCTCTCTTCACAGTGTCTTGGGTAAGATGTTAAACTGCATCTAGTGATGAAGTTCCAATTTTGGAACTCTGGGGAGTATGGAGTACCCCTTCATCGCCATTACTCCCAGAACCACTCTGACCCAGACTGGTAGTACCTGTTAGGGTCCCATCTATGGGTTAAATAGAAAAAAGTAAAATGTGTTTTTTTAAATTGAATTTAGAAAAAAAATGTTCAATACCATCAAGAATGAATAAAACTAAAATGTCTTTCGCATAAAATGACCCAAATGGGTTGGCATGCTGTAAGATCCAACCAACCAACCAACCCATCAAGAATGAATAAAACAAAAACATCTTCGGCATAAAATAACCCAACAAGGATTGACATGCCGTAAGATCCAACCAACCAACCAACCAACCAACCAGACTGTTGGTTTAAATAAAGAACACATTAAACTAAATCTTAGTCTATATAAAAGGAAAAGTAAAGTTCTCTCAGACTTTCCATGAGGACTACTCATGTGAGAAGTTACCCTGAAGTCAACACCATGAAGTCTAGAAGAAAGCAGTGGCAACAAAGCACCGGCACATCAACATCTTCAGGGACAGCCTTCATATGCAATATCTCTGGTCGAGAATGTTTTTCAAACATCGACTTCACAGTCACAGGAGCCGCTGTAACTTCAGGGACACAAAAACTTTATTATAGTCTTCCGAGACTGAAATGCCAATAATTTGTGAAAATAAATCACAGCGTCTCTCTATTTCGAGACTCTCTATCATCTAATGTTTTTATACGTAAAATGGGCACAAAAACTTTATTATAGTCTTCCGAGACTGAAATGCCAATATAATATATAATATATAATATATATATATATATATACACTAAATCTAATTTAGTCTACATAAAAGGAAAAGTAAAGTGTTCAGGGTAGCCTAATGTCAATATTAGCCAGGCATCGAGGGAGTCTATCCCTTTTTCAATAGCAACCAATCAACTAACCAATCAACTAACTAAACAGTTGGTGTAAATAAAGAACACATTATCTTCATGAGTTTTAAAAAAATTGAGTACCCATCAAGAATGAATAAAAAAAAAGTCTTTGGCATAAAATAACCCAACAAGAGTTGACATGGCATCAAATCCAACCAACCATGTTTCTCAAGGCATCAGTGTTGTCAGAGGATAGATTGATTGATTTTAATGACGACATGTCAACCCATCTAGGGTTAAATAATCTTCATACAATGACTGCTATTTACACAGTAGCATTGCAACCAACAATAGATGATGACTCATGGTTTCGGGGGCGAAGCATCATTATGTCACGATACCACCAGACTTTGTCAGTTTGATGTCACAATGTAGGATTGCTGATGCGGTCAGAGCTTTATCCTGGATCTTTTTGGTGTATTTCTTCTTGTCTGGTGGAGAAAGTCCAAGTTTAGTAAAAAAAATGCCAAAATGTTGAGTTGGTAATAAATCCTTAGCATCCGAATACTACTTAATCGGTGATACTGAGAGACATCCATTTGCAATCATTGACGAAGGACCTGCAAGACTGAGGAGCACCAAGGAACAACCAAAGGATACTTCACTAAGGATCATGCTCTGCTTAACACAAAGGATCTCCACTGGACAAGAACTCTTGCTTGAAGCCTAAAGATGGCCACAAAGACTGCAACATCTTTTACCTCCAGAGCGGGTTTAGCGTTCAGCGTATGAGTAGCACAGGAATCTGTGTGGTAAAGTGAGGAGCTGATACTAGGTGTGGCGCTCCACCTCAGATGCTAAGATATGCTCCTTGGTCTAGCACTAGTGAAAAGGGGATAGACTCCCTCGCTGTCTGGCGGATAATGACATTAGGCCATCCTGCCAATTTACTATATATGAAAAATGGAGGTGCCTGGTCTAATTGTTAGAGTCATAGGAAATGGACTCGTCAATCCGAGTTCAATTCCTGGACAAAACTGTTTGAATTTCACATAGCACTAATACTCATGGGAAAGGTATGAATCCAGTTCTCCCTCCATCTATGGATAAATAGCAGGGCAGACTGGGCTCTTTAACTTTGGCTAGGTAACCAGTCTAGGAGAAGGAAAACTCTGAATTCAAACCTTTAAACTCCGCTTAAGAAATTGACTTTGTGTCACATCCTGTTCGTGCAGAGGGTTGGTAAATATATATATGAAAAATAGCCGAATAGTTTGGCCTCTCAGGGTTCACCAATTAGTTGAGAAGTTGTCCTAGCTGATTTAAAAACTTGGAGACTTTATTTATCAGTCAGTTTTTTTACTTTGTGCCATGTACCTTATTCTATCTGTCGTAGCCTTTCATGTGAAACTTTTCATTAAATTCTGCATTTTTTTCTGTTTCATTTCAGGTATAAGTGTCACACACAGGGGGGAAGTGTTGGACCTGATGCCGTCTCGAAACGCATCTCAAATGCCTGGAATCCAGTTCATCTCAGGACTTAATAACAACACTCCAGCTATATATCTAACAGGTAGGTAAGCAGACATCTCTCTCTCTCTCTCTCTCTCTCTCTCTCTCTCTCTCTCTATCTATCTATCTATCTATCTATCTATTTCTCTTTTTATCTATCTATCTATCTATCTCTCTCTATATATATATATATATATATATATATATATATATCTTTCCTTTCTGTTCTCATCCATTTTTACACACTCACTAACTCTCTCTCTCTCTCTCTCTCTCTCTCTCTCTCTCTCTCTCTCTCTCTCTCTCAGGATTTCTTATTTCTTTTTTAGTCTCATTTTAAAATTCTTGCGGTATTATAAACATAAACTTTCAGCCTCTGTATCCTGCAGCTTTCCACTAGTTTTACCTGAGGAAGGCCGGAAGATACAGTCCAAAAAAAATCAAAAATCAAAATTCATCAAGCTTCATCTCAAAAATACAGACAAATAATAAAAAAAGATACATGAAAAAAAAAGAGATATATATATATATATATATATATATATATATATATAGATGAGAGGTATCCAAAACTTGGTGGTAAGGATGATTCTATATGTGATTTCTAAGACACACTGTATTATTATTGTATGATCCAGTATGTATAAATACAGCGAATCTTTAAATCACTGAAGAGAGCTCAATGTATAATAATCTTTTAGATTATATACAGAGCAATATTTATCTTAGAAAAGGAAGGAAATACTCAACACCGTAATTCCATAATAAATTTATTTGACCAAAATTGGGGCCTTTATAAATCTAAGTTGATTTAACATTTAACAGTTAAATCAACTTAGATTTTGGTCGAAATAAATTTATTATAGAATAACGGTGTTGAGTTTTTCCTTCCTTATATTATATATATATATATATATATATATATATAAAGATACATAAAAGACCCACTCTTCATATTCTTCAGAGATTCTACCACATATATGATAAAAAGGATTGGGGCCTGCCATAAGAGCAATAAGGGTGGGACAATCATATATTTACCAAACCCCTCCGCACGAGCAGGATGCGACACAAGGTCAATTTCTTAAGCGGAGTTTAACAGGTTTGAATTCAGAGTTTTCCTTCTCCTAGACCGGTTGCCTAACCAAGGTTAAAGAGCCCAGTCTGCCCTACTATTTACCCATAGCTGGAGGGAGAGTAGGATTCATACCTTTCCCAAGGGTATTAGCGCTAAGTGAAATGCAATTAGCACGTCCAGGATTTGAACTCGGGGCGACGAGTCCATTTCCCATGACTTTAACCATTACACCACACGCTTCATATAGGTGTTAGGTCTTGATGTGACTAGTTGATTGATTGAAAGGAGTCTCTCCAACCCACCCGTCTAGTCTAAGTAAGAAGCAAAGTGACTTAGAGTAGGAACTATTCTTAAATACAGGGGGATTGAAAAGTAACTCCCAGTTTTAAACAATTTATAATTTTTTTATATGCAGTTCAATTTTTCCCCTCCACATTTTACTATTGTTGTTGGTGAATGATCTGAATCAAGCATTTTCCTGGAGGATGAATCGGTCCACATGGTCCACTTGAGTTGCCATCCAGATTAATCTGACTCTACTTATGTATTGAGCACTTTATATTTATTCGAAGAGAATAATGGCCATTTTCTATACTTTTAAATAATAAATGATTAAGAAATAATACTAGACTGGAACTGGTTAAATCGAACTTAACAAACCTAAATTCCACCATCATATGTCACCCCGTCGAAAGAAAAAAAATACCAAAAATCAGGGAATTAACTGAATTTAATGAAATTTTCAGTGTTGATATATTAATGAATAAAAGGTGAAATAATAATTTCAATTTTTCTCCTCCACATTTTACTATTGTTGTTGGTGAATGATCTGAATCACCATTTTCCTGGAAGATGAATCAGTCCATATGGTCCACTTGAATTGCCATCCAGATTAATCTGTCTTAATACCCAGCAACTTTTTTCTTTGTTTTTTTTAAGGAGCAAATCTACTCTACAAAACCAATGACTTTGCCAGAACTTAAAGGATGAATACAAGAATTTATTTCTTCTCTTCCACCAAAGTTCGTGGGAAGATCAGTTGATTTGAGAGGTTGGAGGTGAATGATGGTGCCCATATAGAATTTTTCATAAAACTCCATGTTATGCTTTTTTCTCATATTCCTTTTTTGTGAAAATTCTCTAAATTATTTCAAAGGATCAAATCAGATCTGAGGATAAACAAATATTTTCCATTTTTATATCTCTATGTGGTAAAAATGTGCTTACCAACATGCTGGAAACTGGGTGTGTAGTCGAGGAGTGCTTGCTGGCATACTGACAAATAAGAAACCAGAAGAGAAGAAAGGTGCCTTCTTATAGGAGAGTACAAATACATTGTGGATAAGTGGGTTGGCATAAAAGACACCTGCTTACCCGAATAGGCAATGGGTCATCCAGTGAACAGGCATCAGTGAGTGAAGAAGAAAGTAAAGCAAAGAAAAAATAAGGAAAGAACGAGGTAAGAGAAAAGAAAGGAGAAAGGATGGAAATACAAAGCATAGATTAAGTTTGTTTTTTCTTGCTAAAAATCAACAGCCAAAAGGAAGACCTGGGAAATTGTTGTATACCTACATTGTGTATATACATGAGAGAGTATTACTTCAAAGAGTTCTCGGTGATAGACAGAGAGAGAGAGAGATTAGAGAGAGACAGAGATAAGAGACGTACTTGGTTCGTTTCTGCTTTACTGCTTCTGTTAATTTCTTCTTCTTCTTCTTCTTTTCTGGCTGACATCTTGTTGTCTAGTCTTCTAACTGCTCCTTAATTTTTTAAGGGCTTCTTTTTCCTGAGCAAGTTTTTAGTCATGCAATCAATTAAATGAACAACAAGACTTTTATTTTTTGATTAAGTTTTTATTAGTCTAGCCCATATCTTCCGCATGGATGAGATTTCAACCCCAGCAGAGAGTGGCAGATGCTCTCTGCTCCAACATCACATTGAAACTAAATCTCTAAACTAACTAATCATGATACACGAGATTCACACCTCTAGGGGTCAGTTGGGGTCATCCAACAGAAATCTATCCACCTACACTTTTAATTCCATTTATGACACAACATAAATTGTAAGAAAATGACAATTTATTAATTTTAATCATGGGTCCAGCAATGTTGTGCACTAAATCTGGGTTTAGTTTTTGAGACTCCATTTTGTATTTTAACTTGTCGACAGTTTACTGCAGCTCGGAATCGAACCGACAGTGCAACCAGCAGTTTAAAAGCTTCAATAACTCAATTATTCTTATTGAATGTGTAATATAAACCCCTTTTTTAAGAACTGCTATAAAAAACATTCTATGATCATATATTATAGGAAAACTGTTAGATTTCCCAGCCCTAAACTTAACCCTAACCCTAACCCTAACCCTAACCCTAAACTTAACCCTAACCCTAAGCCTAATCTTCTTGACTTATGATGTTATGTCTCATATCTTAAAACTGGAGGCATGTGATTTAATGGTTACTGTTGTAGGAAAGGGACACGGTGAGACAAATTCATATCCTGGGCAAGACTGTTTGCATTTCACATAGAGCAAATACCCTCGGGAAAGGTATGAATCAACCTATTCTTTCTCCAGTTATGAATACTATGACAGACTGTATTCTTTAAGATTGGTTAAGCAACCATTTTAGGAAAAGAAAAACTTAATTCATCTCGTCTCATTCAGTTTGTAAGATATTTAAATCTGAACTCAACACACCCATTTTGTTAATGACCTGCCATAGTTCATCATGGAATACTTGCTCTTCTATCTGCGTCAATGATCAATAATGGCCGGTTTTGTTCCTTTAGATTTTAGAAGAGCCATTACACTTTTGCTTAGGGGAAGTACAGTGGTGCACTGGTTAGAGTCATAGGAAATGGACTCATCGACCTGAGTTCAATTCCTAGACAAAGCCACACTTCACATAGCACTAATATCCTTGGAAAGATATGAATCCAACTATTCTTCTTCCAGCTATGGGTAAATACTGGGGCAGACTGGGCTCTTTAACCTTGGTTAGGCAACCAGTCTAGGAGAAGGAAAACTCTAAATTGAAACCTGGTCACTACTAGAATAGGCTCAAACCTACTTGGTGATCTATTTCAATTTAAAGAAAAAACAAACAAAAAAACTAGTATTATTTGTATTATTCAGACTATTATCCTCATCTTCATTATCTTCAGGTATTTCTTGTCGGACTTGGGAACCTTCTTGTTGTAATCAGGAACCTTCATGGAACTTTGAACCTAACCCTTTATTCAGTCCATGGGGGTATCCTGTTCTTATTCCACTAACCATAGCTGGGGAACAGGTGTTAAGCTGTGTTAATTATTATTCTTTACTTTTTATTGTTCTATGTTACTGCTGCTCCTGACCAGGATTGAACGTGCAGTCTAGAGATAATTGTCACTTAGAACTGTCTTAACCTAACTCCTTTATCCACTAGGCCATGTGTCCACTTGGACAACCGGTGTGAATTTTGGGAACTTATAAACCTAATGTTTTGTTTTGCCCAGAATATCTACTTATTCACTTATGTATGAGGTTTTTTTTACCTAGACTCATAATAATACTAATTATCTCAAAAATTCAGAGAAAAAAAAAACTCTGTAATCTATTTATAACAGATCTGGCTTTTTCAACCAATTTCTTTGAATCCTTGGGGACACCTCTAGTTTTGGAGCCCCTGGGCTGCAGTCTATACTGACCCATATGTAAATTCAGTACTTGATGCACCCAAGATCAATGCACTGGCATAGAATCAATTGCAGTATTGCCAGAACCAAGGAAATAGCAGCTTGCTTCAGCACAAGAGACATTGATGAGGCATAGACAATTTCTTGCCCAACGACAGACTCGTCTCCTGGCGCCAAACCTAAATTTGAAATGCATAGAATTTATGCCAAAAAATATTCAATATCATCTGACTCTCATACACACACACACATGCATACACATTACACTCTCTCATACTCACACATACATATGGCAATAGAATAATCTTTACAGATCATTGCCGTCCCTCACAATCCTATAACTCCACCAACAGAACCTTTCCTCTCATGAGTCCAATTAATCAATGGCTTATTAAACCCATTGCAGATCCCCAAAGTTTGATGCAAATATGACATAGGAAGGACGTCCCTCCCATTGAATCAGATGAATCAGATTATAAAAGTTGATGCTTATGCACACCATATATTTCTTAAGATCAGAAGCTGACTTACACACTTTGTTACAGATTGCACAAGACACATTGTTTGTTTCTGGAATTTGCATGAATTGTCCCTGATGATATTTCCTATGATTGACATATCCAGCCTTAGAAAAGCAGGATTCGACCACATGTCTGGCATTTTCAACCATGCTATCATCATTCAAAGTTCTGGACCATATAACCTTTAGGCACCCCTTTTGCAATCTCGTTTCATAGGGACATTTTTTTCATTTACACCGTCAAAATCCGGTTGTTTGTTAACAGATGATTTTAGAGTTTCTTTTTTTAATTATAAAACTAACCCCTAACCCTAACACCTAACCCTAACCTCTAACAAACAACCGGATTTTGACGTTGTAAAGGAAAAAAATGTCCTTATGAAACGAGATCGCAAAAGGGGTGCCTAAAGTTCATATGGTCCAAATTTCTTTTAAATTATTTTCACAAATCTTCATTATTTTTGTTTAGAAATCAAGATCTGTTGATAGTGAATGTGTATATATATTTACTTTGTCATAAATTATTTTATTTTCATAGTTTCCTCTGGACATACATACATACTAACTGCTCTTTCTATATGCATAGATATATTTATATTTTATTTATATTATCAATATTAATATTAATTATATATATATATATATAATATAATTTTTTATATATATATATATATATATATATATATATATATACCAACCCAACCACACAAGGAGGATGTGACACGAGGTCATGTCCTTATCTTAGGTGCGTGGTGTAATGGTTAGGGTCATAAGGAAACAGACTCATTGACCCAAGTTCAATTCCTAGATGAGGGTGTTTAAATTGACAAATTAGTTAGTTAGTGAGATAGATCACTAATTAGGACTAAGCCTATTCTAGTTGTGACCACCCCAAGCAGATTTCTTCTAGGTTTGAATTCAGTGTTTTCCTTCTCCTAGACTGGTTGCCTAACCAAGGTTAAAGAGCCCAATCTGCCCTACTATTTACCCATAGCTGTAGGAAGAATAGTTGGATTCATATCTTTCCCAAGTGTATTAGCATTATGTGAACTGTAGCTTCGTCCCTCCAGCTATGGGTAAATAGTAGTGCAGATTGGGCTCTGCTTTACCTTGGCTAGGTAAACTGTCTAGGAGATTTTGTGTCACATCCTGCTCATGCATAGAGGTTGGTAAATATATATATATATATATATATATATATATATTTATTTATTTATTTATTTACTAAGTATAGCTTAGAAGCAGCACAAGGCCAGAAGTAAGGGTCAACTGGTAAGAATCAAACACACTAACAATTGTTAGCTAATCTAGCTGGCCCTGATATAGTCATTTACTAATCTTAGGTTAGATGTGGCACAAGGCCAGAAGTATGAAGCACCTAATGAGAATTGAACACATTAACAATGGTTTGTGAATCTACTTTGCGAACCATCGTTGGTATATCTATGTATACACTTATTATTATAGTCGGTACAGAAATAACCTACTCGAGTTTCACCATAAGGATCTTCCGGGTTAAATCCACAGAATTAATCAAGATATTGATTAATTACAGCTAACTGCGGGAGGTCATATTGTATGAATGAGATATGATTCATCATTTACTCTTTTCCCTGAGAGGTATCGGATTAAACATAATAATTAACAACTTGTGTTGTATTTACAAATGTTTAATGATCCCATCTGCTGACCTGAATCCCCAAATTCTAACTTTACAATCAAACTTTGAACCCCAAAAGAACAATAAATAATCCAGACCCTAAATTAACCCCAATTACAAATTATAAACCCTGATAATCTCTGTAAATCCTTGCAAATCCGATGCCAGGAAATTTATCATTTTCTAATAAGTAAGATATTAGTGAAGAGATTATTTAGTAAGATATTTCTTGAAGAGAAAATAAGAATTTTTGAATATTTCCAAAAATTTACAGTTTTATTCATTGTAAAAGAAATTACGTCAATTGTTTTGAAGCCGAAAATTTAAATAATTAATTTTTTTAGTATCGATATATTAATACAAATGTTTCTTAATTGTATGACCGTTATCATCTTGCAACACCCTCTGGTTAAAAATGAGACCATACACGTCATCCAAGACGAAATGCAAAAATGTAAACCCTGATTATCTAGTGTTGCCTATCCACTGAATTCTTATTTTTAAAAGTGTTATCACCTCAGCTAAATAATGGACCATTCCGTTTTTATTATAAAGAGAAGAAAGGGAAGAAAAAGAACATCCTACATAGAAAAAATATGATAAGAAATGAATAAAGAAAGAAAGAAACAAAGAGAGTAGGGGAAAGATAGAGAGAGGGTGTGAGCATATGGTACTGTTAACGCTAATTTGTTTGAATCAAACAAGGAAAAGTTTAAAAGAAAAAAAGAGTTAAATAAAGATTATTCTACATATTGAACTATTTGGCAATAGCTCTTAAGTAAAAATATCAAATGTTGTAATAATTAGATTATCATACTGTGGTATGTCCACAGGTCCTGCTAGTTTTAAGGAATATCTTAGAGAGAGAAGGTAATGTTTTTAGGTGGTTTAATTTTGATGTTGAGTCCATTTGGGATAAGCTCTTCAAGACATAATATCCATCTATTTTTATAGGTTTCTGGAATTATATATATATATATATATATATAGGTTAAATTATTATTATTTTTGGAGAATTGATTATAGAGGGCTCAATTACTTATGTAAGAGCTTTATTTATTTATTTATATATAATTATAAAGTCGGTCCTACCATTGGTTTCTGAATAACACTTTTTCGGTGTTATTCGTCTTCAGAGGCGTTTGAAGACGAATAACACCGAAAAAGTGTTATTCAGAAACCAATGGTAGGACCGACTTTATAATTATAAATAAATAAATATATATATATATATATATATATATATATATATATCTGTGTGTGTGTGTGTGTGTGTGTGTGTGTGTGTGTGTACATAAAATGATATGAAAAAACACAGATGTTGTTTAATTGAATTAATATTTCCAGTTTAAATTTAGAATATTCTGTTTCTCTCTTGGAGAATCCAGTAGAAAACAATCACATCTTAAAACAGTCTCAATTGTCTTCCTATCAATATGCTCTGATGAAGATTTTTTGATGAAATCGAAATATTGGCAATATTAGCAATTAAAAAGTTGTAAAAATAAATTCAATTAAACAACATCAGTGTTTTATCATATCATTTTATCTATACATACCATCGGATTCATTTCCTTACTCTTAACTATATATACATGTGTATGTGTGTAGACATATCAACAAATTTCTCTTGTGTCATCTACCACCTTACTCTAATTAATAATCCCATATCTTATGCCCATCTATTAATTCTTTTTTTTTTTACATGCTTTAATACCTAAGCATGTTATATTTTTGAATATAAGTCTCACATAAAAAGATTCTATCACGTGAACATACATCATGATATACAAACACTTGACCTACCACTTTTTACTAATCAACCCTCTGAGGATTGCCTAAAAGGCATGAAACTTAAGTTATTAAACCTGCTCAGCTAATTTAGCATTGAGCACTTTTGTGAGCAAATCATTTTTAGATTGGCTATTCTTCATTATGCTATAGATATATATATGAAATAAATATTTTTAGAAAAAACAAACAAATTATGTTATAATTCACCGACAGAAATCTGTTTCAACCTTTTATTAAAGCAGTCTTCATCAAGAGCGAAATGTTTGTGATAGAAAGACGGTGTGAGTAAACCGTTACAAAACAAAAGTGGTACAAACAAACATTAAAGTTCGGGCCGGAATTTTTTTTAAATTTGAAAATGCATATTCTGTTTTAAAAAATAAAATAAATCTTATTTTTTTTAAATCAGAAGCATTATAATCCACAAAAAAAGACTCAAAAGAGTTTGATGTATATATATATAAAAAATGTATCAAAAAGTATCAAAAAGTTTATGATTCCAGCCACTGCAGACCACTTTAGTTTCCGGAAAGATGTAGAGATCCAGGAATTTTGTTTTTTCAAAAGACAGTATGAAAAGTGAATGGAAGTGAATCCGACAGTATGAAATAAATATTTAGGTTCTAGTAATCTCCTATAGATGAGATTTTTATCCTGAAATATTGAGAATAAATCACAGGTTAACAAACAACACCACAGTTACCTTCTTTTTTCTTTACACTTGCATTGTGATAGCCTTTAAAACCAACCTCCAAACCAATATAAACACAATGTTTCAAGCAAATTACAAAACCCTTATATATATATATATATATATATATATATATATATATATATAAGTGAATTTGGGCGGCATATATAATATTAGGGTATTTCAGGCAAAATGTCAATGATGCTGGGTAAGTGCCATTTTCTTTCAAACAAAATGATTTAAAACTTTGAACCCTAAAGAACTCTAAATAATCCAGACCTTAAATTAACCAAAATCATATTCTCTAATCCTTCATAATCTCCGTAAATCTACGCAAATCCTAGACCAGGAAATTTATCAATTTCTATTAAGTATTTGTGAACATATTAGCCAGTTCTTTTTTTCTTTAAATATAGGATTCTTCTTCTTCTTCTTCTTCTTCTTCTTCTTTCTCTTTCTTCTTCTTCTTCTTCTTCTTCTTCTTCTTCTTCTTTCTCTTTCTCTTTCTTCTTCTTCTTCTTCTTCTTCTTCTTTCTCTTTCTTCTTCTTCTTCTTCTTCTTCTTCTTTCTGCATCCGTTACTTCATACAAAATGGCAACAATGCTGGAATAACAACATCAACAATAAACTCTTCCTAATGAAATCCACTCTGGGAGACTAGAGACCAGCCTTAAGCGAGTCCAGAAAGGAACAAGTCTTTGTGTCCCAATTACGCATTGGTCACACAAGACTAACGCACTCCTATATACTCAAACAAGAACAACAACCACAGTGTGAAACATGTCAAACACCTTTGACTGTTAAACATTTATTCATGGAATGCAGGTTTATCGCTCGCATTAGAAACCAGTATTTTAATGCAAACAATATGAAAGATCTATTTGAAAATGTCAACATGGAGGACATTCTGTCCTTTTTAGGCAAATAAAAATTATACCATAGAATATAGACATGAACTTAATCAATACCATACAACATGATCTCCAATGGTGCTAACACTTTGTTAAAACCAATTACTACAAAAGTGTAAATATAGATACACAACATATATTACTTCCTAACCACTAGGCATGACATAACTCCAGATGGGTTGATATGCCATTAAAATCAATCAATCCATCATCCGTTACTGTCAAATTATCTCCTTCAATCTCTTCATTCAACTCTGACATGTTTTTGCGATTGCAGACAACATCATAACAAATTAACATTCATATTTTCATACCCTAAACTTTAAATAAGTAATGTTGCCATAAATAACATAACATAACTAATTAAAAGTTTTATTCAAACTAGAACACAAAAGTGTCAGGACTCAAAGTGAAAAACTTTAAATGAAAAATCTTCAGAAGTAACAAAATGTACAATGAAAAAAGGCACAAGAATAAACAATTAAGTTTCTATTTATATAGAAAAAATAAAAAATAAAAATAAAAATAAAAATTTACAAGTGAATTTCTTAAATTCTATAATTTATATAAATAGAACAAAAAAAATGGAAATAGCCAAAAAAGGTTTCATTAAAAATGCAGTTGGATCAATTTATAATTACGGAAAATATCAAAATATTTGCAAAATTCTTGAAGGATCCATTAAAATCTTTCATTATCACATAGGCAAGAAACTATCAGTAACCAAGTGCTATTGACTTCATATCCAATATACTCTTAGATATAAATGCCCTATCCACAATATGGAGCACTTATAAATATAGTAATTTATATATACTAGCAAATATATGCACCCTCCGGGTGCAAGTATTTAAGTTTTAATATAATAAAATATCATGTTAAATTAGAAAGGCTAATGAAACTGAATAAGAATTCAGATAAAATATTTGGAACAGAGGGGGTATAATCAGAAAATAGAACAACTTTGAAACTAACTCTTCCATCATTTTCCATTACGCCCGTCTTTCAGTGGTAAATTTCCCTAATTTAACTATTTAGTTAAAATAGGAAGTAAAGAATAAAATTACAGTTATTTCTTTATGTTAATAGATTTCTGTTAAGATTTATCTCCGAGATTTTTGCTCATATTTATTAAGATAAAACCAAACAATTAGAAATCAATAATACTAAGCATATATTTATTAAAATCAAATTTTTTAAGATCAATATGCAAATTAGCCTTCCTATTCACACTGTAATCCACTATTTTATTGAATATATAAATATAATTGCATGTTATTAGTATGTAGATATGGTTAACAGTCTTAATGATGTAAAACAATTTTACTAATAATTGAGGTTTAAATAAAAAAATAAAATCATGGAGAATGTGGTGTAAATAACTAAGGGAATTGTGACTTGTATAGTAATATAGTTTCGGTTACAGACAGACAAACCCACAATCTCCATTATAATAAGATATATATATATATATATGTATATATATATATATATATAATATAAAGATTTTTGAAGGCAATAGACAATGCAATATGTGTTGAAAATTATATTTATTTAACTTTTTTTTTAATTCTAGATATTTTCGGAAATAAAATTCCATCATCAGAGATATTAAAAGTACTAGGTATTTTTTTTTATAGTACTTATCCCACGGCGATGGTGTAATCATCTGTTGTTTTAAGAAGTTGAGAAAAAAATTTTTCTCTTTCGGTTAATTCCGTGATGTAAAGTCGGTTATTTCCGTGATGTTAAATCGGTTCGGCTGCTCCTGCGCTCATGGAGATTGTTCAAAATATATATATATATATATATATATATATATATATATATACACACACGCACAAAAGTAGGTACACAGTATGAATTATACAAATAATAGTGACAATAATGTTGCATAAGGCCAAAAATCGAGTTGTAGTAGTCGTCGTTAGTTCAGAAACAATGTACGTAAGTTGTATAGTCACAAAGGGGTTGTTTATTCCTTTCTAGGCTCGTGGGTTCTTTTCAGAGAGAAGAAGGAGAGAGAGAGAGGATAAGGTCAAATTACTCAATCATAAATCATGTTTGGTACTACTATGCGAAACCCATACGGGGGGAACTCGGGAAGCCCCGTCTGTCTCTCAAGAAGGTCCAGCCCAAAAATGACTGATTTCTCTCTTCTTCCATTTCTTGTTCCGAGAGTGGGAGGGTCACCCAACTTCCGCTCCTCTGCAGAAATGAGAACTTCTGGTTTTATTTTTAATTTTAGTTCCAAGGTCTTTGGTCGGTCAGTGGATGCCCTCCCCCTGTTAAGTGTTTACTCTGCTAAACTTTAACCCTTTCTTTTTCTTCTCTTTTTCCAGAAATCTGAATACCATTTTTTTTTTCAATCCACAAATTCTCTGTAGACGATAATAATTACACTACAATAAATTATGATTGTTACCTTGTTAATTTAGCTGAGGTTGGGGGGGGCGGGTCTGTCCTTTTAAATCGCTGCCCCAGGCCCTCCTAAATTAAACAGTGGTAATCGTACTGAAAACATTAGGGTATTCCATGCTAAATGGTTATTGAACCTAATAGATGATCAATCCACATTTTGTTCAAATGTATCAAAGAATACTAGTGGTACCATATAACCTAGTACTTTTGGAGACACATGGTGTAATGGTTAGAGTCGTAGGGAACAGACTCATCGAACCGAGTTCAATTCCTGGACAAAGCTATTTGCATTTCACATGGCGCTAATACTTTTGGGAATGGTATGAATCCAACTAGCAGGGCAGACTGGGCTCTTTAGCCATGGCTAGGTAACCAGTCTAGGATAGGGAAAACTTTGAATTCAAACCTGTTAAACTCTGCTTAAGAAATTGACCTTGTGTCACATCCTGCTCGTGCAGAGCAGTTGGTAAATACATATAACCTAGTACTACCTAATGAATTTAAGTAAACCACTTTGGTCAAAATACACACACACACACACACACACACACAAGGATTAACTTCTTCAGGTATTTCTTGACGGACTTGGGAACCTTCTCGGACTTTGGTACCTTCTCGAACTCGGGAACCTTATGTCATAATCTGGAACCTTCTTGTCGTAATCGGGAGCAATTACAGAACTTTGAACCTAACCCTCTATTCAGTCTATGGGGGTATTCTGTTCTCATTCCACTAACCATAGCTGGAGTACAGGTGTTAAGCTGTGTTAATTATTATACTATATTACGGCTGCCCCTGACCAGGATTGAACCTGCAGTCTAGAGATAACTGTCTTTTAGAACTGTCTTATTCTAACTCCTTTATCCACTAGGCCATGTGTTCAATTTTCTGTTTAACCCATAGATGGGACCCTAACAGGTACTACCACTCAGGGTCACACTCCCCAGAGCTCCAAAATTGGAACTTCAACATTTGATGCAGCTTAATGTCATTACCAAGACACTATGACCCTCAGCCACTGCCTTCTAGTATATATATTATAAAAAAGGGTTGGGAGATTGCCATAAAGGTGATAGGATTGGGAAAATCATATAGGTGCTAGAACTTGATGTGACCAGCTGGTTGATCGGAGGGGACCTCTCTGACCTCTTGTATTGCCTAAGGTAGACCAGGATTCCGTACTTAAGCATCATAGGCTGCAACTCATGGCCAACAGGTGGCTCCATTGGGTGGGGGAGTCTTACCCCACTGCAGATGTGCAGTCAACATATTCTATAACCCCAGTCAACAGGACTGGCAATGGGTTTGTCATCAATAGGATCTGGCTCACCAGGTTTTTTGCAGCATCCAAAAAAGATTTTTAAAAATATGGTTGGTTGGTTCATTGCATTTCACGGCATGTCAACCCTTGTTGAAAAACATGAGTTCATAAACAAAATTGATTATACATTAAGAATGAATTTATTTCAAAACTTTGTAGGCATTAAATTACCTACCAAGGTTGATATGCCGTAAAACAAAACAAAACAAACCGACCCTAGGTCGGTTGAGCCAGCTCCAACCATCAAATTCACCATATCCTGAATAAACGAGATAGTGAATTGATGAAAAGACTAACTAGGGAATACAAAATTCACAAGGGGTCCCCCAAAAACAATTCCTATTGATAACACCCTGTCAGCTGCGGCTTGGATAATACACTGACTGCACCTTTGCAGAGGAGTAAGATCTCCTCCCACCAATAGAGCTATCTCTTGGCCGGAGGTGGCAACCATGATTGAGGACAGGATATTGGTGGCTGAACGCTCTGTACTAAGAGGTCACATGACCTGCAGCGGTCCACTTTGGCCTTTACTTGGACTGGACGGGCAGTCAGAGAGGCCCAATCTGATTAATTGGCAGATCATATCAAGCACTAGCACTTATATAACTAAGTCCTGATTGTTTTCCTAAAATTACTCTTATGGCAAACAAAAACCAACCCCTTTTTTATCTTATAGTTGCTAGAAGCAGTGGCTAAAGATCAACCACCAGTTTATTAATACACATGATATTATTTGTACCAATTTATCATGAATTCAATGAAAAACCTAACACCAAAGTGATTTCAACCAATTTAGTGTCCTTGTTTCTGATGCTAAACTGGTACTATGTTTCAGAGTTAGAGTGAATCTGGGAGTAATGGTGATGAAGGGGTACTCCACACTCCCAGAGCTACAGAATTGGAACTACGTCATCAGAAAGGTTTGACGTCATACCTAGGACATTAAGACCTCAGTCAATGCTTTCTAACAAATGTTTTAAAAAGGGTTTGGGCTTGCTATACAGTGCAATAGGGTTGAGACAATCAAATAGTGCTAGAGCTTGACGTGACTTGCCAACTGATTTAATGCTAGTGGTGAGGTTCCAGTTTTAAATCTCTGAAGGAAATGCCTTGTTAACACTTCTATGCCAAAAGCTGTTGATTCCTTAAGATATTATGTTTTCATCAAGAGCCTCTTTAGTTGGATTGTAGCCCTTAGACCACTGGCTGACAACCAATCCGGCTTGCAAGCCCTACCAGGAACTTGAGTTTCTAGACCGCAATAGCTCTGTCACTAAGCATGTTGTTACCAACCTGCTATCTTGAGGATGGGTTGGACTTTAGGGTGGGATTATAAAACTTGACCTTGTGTTAAATGTGTCTTCATAGGTTTCTGGGTAGATACCTACTAATGTATATCTATTAATAATGGAGATTCGCTTCCGGGTTTTTTTGTCTGTAACAAAAATTACGCCACTGCTTATGTCACATTACCCAAATCGTCATAACATAGAATAAATACACTCAAAATTTGAACATGCAACATTAGACAGTCCTCATTGTTTTTTAATACAAGTTTTAATAAATACATGACTGGTATTATATATCTATATATAGTTTGTTTTATTTTAATACATATTTAAAGTTTACATTTCAAATTGTTTTATTTTTTATCCTTATGAATTGATGATTTTACTTACTTAGGGTAACAACTCACTGACATTGAACTTTTTACTCCACCCCTCATCAATATGTTTAAAAAATCTATTTTTATATCGCCCGGAGGTCGTTTTTTGTTTTTTTGTACTAGTACCTACTAATGTAAACTGCCCTATAAAGATTTGTCTGAAATTAGCTTTTTTGCAAGAGCAAAGAAATTCGGAATTATTTGTATTTGTGGGTTTTTTTGTTGATCATTATTTCTTCTTTTTTTAAAATTTTACGCTATAAAATTAAACAAGCACCATGCCTGTTTTGCTTCAGTTGCCAGATAAGCCGACACATTTGTACCAAATTCTCATTCTCGGATCTTTTTTTTTCAGGGTGGGGTAGTGTGTAGGTCCTCCTCCTTCATTGCTGACTCAATAACTTCCAGCATTGCCATTAAAGTGCTTCTTTGAAACTCTTATTAATTTACATTCCGTTCGTTAGCGGATTTAATTTGTTTTTCGCACCAAAGCCATTTTGTTAATGAACGATGATTACTGATAATGAGTAAGGCTTAATAAACTTGCAAAAGTATCGGTTAAAAAAAAAATATGGTGTTTGGGGTTGGGGTGGGGTTGCAGAGTGAGAAATGAAATTAAGGAAATGAAAGAAAAAAAGAAAAACAAAAAAGATTGTTAATTTTTAGTCCGTTGATTACTATTACAAGAAAAATATCCTTGTAGCAAAACATTTTGAAGCCATTTACTTTAATTTAAAAGATTTAGTGAACAAATTATTTACAATGATTAATTCATTTTTATCGCCATCTGCTCAGTCTCACTCGGAAATGATTTAAGAAATTATTAAAAAACAAAAAAAACTGTAAAAATTCTCACATGAAAATTGTAAATTCATAAAAAAACATCTCAAATAAAAACCTTTTCCCAGGGTGAGTTTTTGGGTATGATGCTAAGTAAGGTTGCAAGATTCAGGGGACACTTTTGTAATTGCCATTACTCCCAGGTCCACTCTGAATTGGTTTGGTTTGGTTTGTTTTACGGCACATCAGCCTCAGTGGGTCATTTAATACCAACAAGTTTTTGGAATAAATTCATTATTAATGGATACACAATTTCTTTTATAAACAACAATTTTTTATTCAACCCATAGATGGGACCCTAACTGATACTACACTCCGGGTCAGAGTGGACCTGTGAGTAATGGTGATGAAGGGGTACTCCCATATTTCCCATACCTCCAAAATGAACCTCACCATCAGATAGAGTTTAACTTCATTCCCGACATGAAGACCCGAGTTGTAGTAGTCAGTTAGGGTCCCATCTATGGGTGAAATAAAAAATGTGTTTATAAAAGAAATTGTGTATCCATTTAATAATGAAATTTATTCCAAAACTATTTTTTTTTGGTTGTTGGTATTAAATGACCCCAGCTGAGCTGATGTGCCGTAAAACAGAACCAAACAACCAATCAAGAGTGGACCTGGAGTAATGGCAAATTACAAAAGTGTCCGCCTGAATCTTGCAACCTTACTTGAGCATCATACCAAAACTCACCCTGGGAAAAGGTTTTTGATTTGAGAATTGTTTTTTTTATGAATTACAATTTTTCATGTGAGAATTTTACTAGTTTTTTTTTGTTTTTTTAATAATTTCTTAAATACATTTCCCGAGTGGAGACTGAGCAGATGGCGATAAAAATGAATTAATCATTGTAATAATTTGTTCCCTATAATCTTTTAAATTAAAGTAATGGCTTCAAAATGTTTTGCTACAAGGATAATTTCCTTGTAATAGTAATCAACGGACTAAAAATTAAACAATCTTTTTGTTTTCTTTTTTCTTTCATTTCCTTAATTTCATTTCTCACCTCTTGCAACCCCACCAACCCCAAACACGCATATTTTTTTTTTACGCGATACTTTTGCAAGTTAATAGCCTTACTCATTATCAGTAATCATCGTTCATCTAACAAATGGCTTTGGGTGCGAAAAACAATTAAATCCGCTACGAACGGAATGTAAATTAATAAGAGTTTCAAAGAAGCATTTAAAATGGCAATGCTGGAAAAGTTATGAAGTCAGCAATGAGGAGGAGGAGCCTACACACTACCCCACCCTGAAAAAAAAAGATCCGAGAATGAGAATTTGGGTGTACAAATGTGACGGTTTATCTGGCAACTGAACAAAACAGGCATGGGGCTTGTTTTAATTTTATAGCGTAAAATTTTAAAAAAAAAGAAGAAATTAATGATCACAAACAAACCCACAAATACAATAATTCCGAAAATTATCCTTTGGCTCTTGCAAGAAAGCTAATTTCAGACAAATGCTTTATAGGGCAGTTTACTTAGTAGGACTAGACAAAAAAAACAAAAAACGACCTCCGGGCGATATAAAAAATAGATTTTTAAACATAATTGACTGAGGGGTGGGATAAAGTTAATGTCAGTGAGTTTGTAATAAGTAAGTAAAATCGATCCAATTCATTAAAGGATAATTAAAAAATACATTTTGAAATGTAAACTTTAAATATGTATTAAATAAAACAACTATATCTAGACTATATAATACCAGTCTGTATTATTAAAACTTGTGATTAAAAACAATGAGGCTGTCAATGTTGGCATGTTCAACATTTTGAGTGTATTTATTCTATGTTATGACGATTTTGGGTAATGTGACATAAGCAGTGGCGTATTTTTGTTAACAGACAAAAAACCCGGAAGCGAAATCTCCATTATTAATAGATATACTTAGTAGGTATCTACCCAGAAACTATAGACACATTTAACAGCAAGGTCAAGTTTTTATAATCCCACCTAAAGTCGCAACCCCATCCTCAAGATAGCAGGTTTGGTAACTAACCATGCTAGTGACAGAGCTATGCGGTCTACGAACTCAGTTCCTGGTAGGGCCTTAGCAAGCCGGATTGGCCTGTCAGCCAGTGGGTCTAAGGGCTACAATCGCCAACTAAAGAGGCTCTGATGAAAACATAATATCTTAAGGAAATCAACAGGCTTTTGGCATAGAGTGTTACAAGGGCATTTCCTTCAGAGATTTAAAATGGAAACCTCACCAACTAGGCATTAAATCAGTTGGCAAGTCAGCGTCAAGCTCTAGCACCTATTTGATTGTCTCAACCCTTATTGCACTTATAAGCAAGCCCAAAACCCTTTTAACATTTGTTCTAGAAAGCAATTGACTGAAGGGTCTTAATGTCCTACGGTATGACGTCAAAACTCTTTCTGATGACGTAGTTCATTCTGTAGGCTCTGGGGAGTGTGGAGTACCCCTTCATCACCTTGACTCAGATTCACTCTAACTCTTGTTAAAATAGTACAGTATTAGCATCAGAACAAGGACAACTAATTGGTTGAAAAACACTTGGTGTTAGGTTTTTTCATTGAATTCAATGATAAATTGGTAAAATAACTATCATGTGTATTAAATAAACTGGTGGTTGATCTTTAGTCCCTGCCTCTATGCAACTTATAAGATAAAAGGGGTTGGTTTTGTGTTTGCCATAAGAGTAATTTTTAGGAAAACAAGTCAGGCTTTAGTATATAAGTGCTAGGTGCTTGATATGACGCAATATGCAGATTGGGCCTTCTGACTGCCCGTCAAGTCCAAGTAAAGGCCAAAGTGGACCCGCTGCAGGTCATGTGACCTCTTAGTACAGAGCGTTCAGCCACCCAATATCCTGTCCTCATCAATGGTTGCCCACTCCGCCAAGAGATAGCTTATGGTGGGAGGAGATCTTACTCCTCTGCAAAGGTGGCAGTCAGTGTATTTCCAAGCCGCAGGCTGACAGGGTGTTATCAATAGGAATTGTTTTTGGGGGACCCTTGTGAATTGTTTGTATTCCCTAGTTTTAGTCTTTTCATGCAAATTCACTCATCTCGTTTATTCAGGATATGGGCTGAATTTGATGGTTGGAGCTGGCTCAAACCGCACCTAGAGGTCAGGTTTGTTTTGTTGTTGTTTTAGGCATACAACCTTGGTAGGTAATTCTAATGCCTACAAAGTTTTTGAAATAAATTCCATTCTTAATGTATAATCAATTTTGTTTATGAACTCATGTTTCTTCAACAAAGGGTTGACCTGCCGTGAAATGCAATGAACCAACCAACATATTTTTTAAAAATCTTTTTTGGATGCTGCAAAAAACCTGGTGAGCAGATCCTATTGATGAAACAAAGCCCATTGCCAGTCCCTGTTGACTGGGGTTATAGAATATGTTGACTGCACATTGCAGTGGGTAAGACTCCCCCACCACAATGAGGCCACCTGTTGGCCATGATTTGGCAGCCTATGATGCTTAAGTACGGATCCTGGTTCTACTTTAGGCAATACAAGAGCAGGAGGTCCCTCCGATCAACCAGCTGGTTACATCAAAGTTCTAGCACCTATTATGATTTTTCCCCAATCCTATCACCTTTATGGCAATCTTCCCACCCTTTTTTATAATATATATACTCAGAAGGCAGTGGCTGAGGGTCATAGTGTCTTGGTAATCGACATTAGACTGGCATCAAATGTTGAAGTTCCAATTTTGGAGGCTCTGGGGAGTTGTGACCCTAGTGGTAGTACCTGTTGGGTCCCATCTATGGGTTAAACAGAAAATTGAACACATGGCCTAAGTGGAATAAAGGAGTTAGAATAAGAACAGTTCTAAAAGACAGTTATCTCTAGACTGCAAGGTTCAATCCTGGTCAGGGGCAGCCGTAATATAGTATAATAATTAACACAGCTTTTAACACCTGTACTCCTATGTTAGTGGAATGAGAACAGAAATACCCCATAGACTGAATAGAGGGTTAGGTTTCAAAGTTCTGTAATTGCTCCCGATTACGACAAGAAGGTTCCAGATTATGACATTAAGGTTCCGAGTTCGCAGAAGGTACCAAAGTCCGAAAGGTTTCCAAGTCCGTCAGAAATACCTGAAGAAGTTAATGCCGTGTGTTGTGTGTGTGTGTGTGTTGTATTTTGACCAAAAGTGGTTTTAACTTAAATTCATTAGGTAGTCTAGGTTATATGTATTTACCGAACTGCTCTGCACGAGCAGGATTGTGACACAAGGTCAATTTCTTAAGCAGAGTTTTAACAGGTTTGAATTCAACACGTTTTCCCTATCCTAGACTGGTTACCTAGCCATGGCTAAAGAGCCCAGTCTGCCTGCTAGTTGGATTCATCATTACCAAAAGTATTAGCGCAATGTGAAATGCAAATAGCTTTGTCCAGAATTGAACTCGTTCGATGAGTCTGTTCCCTACGACTCTAACCATTACACCATGTGTCCTCCCAAGTAGCTAGTTAATATGGTACCACTAGTAATTCTTTGAATACATTTGAACAAAATGTGGATTAGATCATCTATTAGGTTTAATAACCATTTAGCAATGGAATACCCTAATGTTTTCAAGTACCGATTACATGTTTAATTTAGGAGGGCCTGGGGCAAGCGATTAAAAGGAACAGACCCGCCCCCCAACCTCCAGCTAAATTAACAAGGTAACAATATAATTTATATTGTATGTAATTATTATCGTCTACAGAGATATTTGTGGATTGGAAAAAAAAAATGGTATTCAAATTTTCTGGAAAAAGAGAAAGAAAAGAAAGGGTAAAGTTAGCGAGTAAACACTTAACAGGGGGAGGGCATCCACTGACCGACCAAAGACCTTGGAACTAAATAAAAATAAAAACAGAAGTTCTCTTTCTGGCAGAGGACGCGGAAGTTGGGTGACCCTCCCACTCTCGGACAAATGGAAGAAGAGAGAAAATCAGTCATTTTTGGGCTGGACCTTTCTTGAGAGATCAGACGGGGCTTCCGAGTTCCCCCCGTATGGGTTTCGATAGTAAAGTCACCAAACATGATTATGATTGAGTAATTTGACCTTATCTCGTCCTCTCTCCTTCTTCTTCTGAAAAGAACTCCACGAGCCTAGAAAGGAATAAACAACCCCTTTTGGTGACTCATACAAACTTACGTACATTGTTTCTGACAACGACGACTATTACATACCGATTTTTGGCATTATGCAACATTATTGTACTATTATTTGTTATATTCATACTGTGTACTACTTTTGTGCGTGTGTGTATATATATATATATATATATATATATATATATATATTATATTTTGAACATCTCCATGAGCGCAGGAGCAGCGAACCGATTTAACATAAAACGGAAATAACCGACTTTAGCATCACGGAATTAACCGAAAGAGAAAAAATTTGTTTTCTCAAACTTCTTAAAACAAAGATATTTACCCATCGCCGTGGGATAAGTACTATAAAAAAAAATACCTAGTACTTTTAATATCTCTGATGATGGAATTTTATTTCCGAAAAAATATCTAGAATTAAAAAAAAAGTTAAATAAATATAATTTTTCACACATATTGCAATTGTCTATTGGCCTTCAAAAATCTTTACAATATATATATACCTATATATATATCATATATTATTATTAAATATCTTATTATAATGGAGCTGTGGGTTTGTCTGTCTGTAACCGAAACTATATTACTCATACGTCACAATTCCCTTCAGTTATTTACACGCACATTTCTCCATGATTTTATTGTTCTTTTTTAAAACCTCATTATTTAGTAAAATTGTTTTACGATATTAAGACTGTTTAACCATATTCTACATAGCTAAATACATGCAATTATATTTTATATATTCAATAAAATAGTGGATTACAGTGTGAATAGGAAGGCCTAATTTGCATATTGATCTTAAAAATTTGATTTTAATAAATATATGCTTAGTATTATGTATCTTAATTGGTTTTGGTTTTATCTTAATAAATTAGCAACAATCTCGGAGATAAATCTTACAGAAAATCTAATTAACATAAAGAAATAACTGTAATTTTATCTTAACTCCTATTTTCAACTAAAATAGTTAAATTAGGGAAATTTACCACTGAAAGACGGCGTAATGGAATGAAATGGAAGAGGTTAGTTTCAAAGTTGTTCATTTTCTGATTATACCCGCCTCTGTTCCAAATATTTTATCTGAATTCTTATCAGTTTCATTAGCCTTTCTAATTTTAACATGATATTTTATTATATTAAAACTTAAATACTTGCACCCGGAGGTGCATATATTTGCTGTAATATATAAATTTACTATATTTAAAGTGCTCCATATTGATGGATAGGGCATTTATATCTAAGAGTATATTGGATATGAGTCAATAGGCTACTTGGTTAGTGAGAGTTTCTTGCCTATGTGAATACATGAAAGATTTTAATGGATCCTCAAAGAATTTTGCAAATATTTGAAATATTTTCCGTAATTATAAATTGATCCAACTGCATTTTTAATGAACCTTTTTTGGCTATTTCCATTTTTTTTGTTCTATTTATATAAAATTATAGAATTTAAGAAATTCACACTTGTATTTTTTATTTTATTTTTATTTTTTTATTTTTTCTATATAAATAGAAACTTAATTGTTTTATTCTTGTGCCTTTTTTCATTGTGCTATTTTGTTGTACTTCTGAAGATTTTCATTTAAAGTTTTCACTTTGAGTCCTGACACATTTTTGTGTTCTAGTTGAATAAAACTTTTAATTAGTTATGTTTATGTTATTTATGGCAACATTACTTATTGAAGAGTTTAGGGTATGAAAATATGAATGTTAATTTGTTATGATGTTGTCTGCAATCGCAAAAAATGTCAGAGATGAGATGAAGAGATTGAAGAATAATTTGACCGTAACGGATGATGGATGATTGAATTTTATGGCATATCAACCATTCTGGAGTTAGTATGCTAGTGTTAGGAGTAATATATGTTGTGTTCTATATTTACACTTTTGTAGTAAGTTGGTTTTAACAAAGTGTTAGCACCATTGGAGATCATGTTGTATGGTATTGATTAAGTCATGTCTATATTCTCATGTATTAATTTTATTTGCCTAAAAAGGACAGGACATGTCCTCCCTGTTGCCATTTTTCAAATAGATCTTTCATTTGTTGTGCATTAATATATGGTTTTCTAATGCGAAGCGATAAACTGCATTCCATGAAGTAAATGTTAACAGTCCAAAGGTGTTTGACATGTTTTCACACTGTAGGTTGTTGGTTCTTGTTTGAGTATATAGGAGTTCGTTAGTCTTGGTGTGACCAATGCGTAATTGGGACACAAAGACTTGTTCCTTCTCTGACTCGTTAAGGCTGGTTCTTCTAGTCTCCCAGATGTGGATTTCAATTAGGAAGAGGTTATTGTTGTGTTGTTATTCAGATTGTTCCATTATTGTATAAGTAACGGATGCAGAAAGAAGAAGAATAACAAGAAGAAGAAGAAGAAAGAAAGAAGAAAAAGAGAAAGAGAAGAAGAAGAAGAAGAGAAGAGAAAGAAGAAGGAAGGAAGAAGAAGATCAGAAAAGAAGAGAGAAAGAAGACCAGAAGAAGAAGAAGAAGAAGAGATCCTATTTTAAAGAAAAAAAGAACTGGCTAATATGTTCACAAATACTTAATAGAAATTGATAATTTCCTATGTCTAGGATTTGCGTAGATTTACGAGATATGAGGAATTAGAGAATATGATTTGGTTAAATCTATACGGTCCTGGAATTATTTAGAGTTTTTAGGGTTCAAAGTTTTAAATTCATTTTGTTTGAAAGAAAATGGCACTTACCCAGCATCTTGACATTTTGCCTGAAATACCCTAATATTATTATGCCGCCCAAATTCACTATAATATATAGTATATATATATATTATAATAATATTATATAAGGTTTTGTAATTGCTTGAAACATTGTGTTTTTATATTGGTTTGGAGGTTGGTTTAAAAGGCTATCAACAATGCAAGTGTAAAGAAAAAGAAGTAACTGTGGTGTTGGTTTGTTAACCTGTGATTTATTCTCATATTTCAGGATAAATCTTCATCTATAGGAAGATACTAGAACCTAAATATTTTATTTCATACTGTCGGATTCACTTCCATTCACTTTTCATACTGTCTTTTGAAAAAACAAAATTCCTGGATCTTAATCTTTCCGGAAACTAAAAGTGGTCTGGCAGTGGCTGGATCATAACTTTTTGATACTTTTTGGATAACATTTTTATATGATATATACATCAAACTCTTTTGAGTCTTTTTTTGTGGATTATACTGCTTCTGATTTAAAAAAAATAAGATTTATTTTATTTTTTAAACAGAATATGCATTTTCAAAATTTAAAAAAAAATTCCGGCCGAACTTTAATGTTTTGTTTGTACCACTTTTTCGTTTTGTAACGGTTTACTCACACGTCTTTCTATCACAAACTTTGCTCTGATGAAGATGCTTAATTAAAAGGTTGAACTAAGGGATTTCTGTCGGTGAATTATAACGATAATTGTTTGTTCTTTTCTTAAAATTATTTATTTCATATATAATAATCTATAGCCATACATGAAGAATAGCCAATCTAAAAAATGATTTGCTCACAAAGTGCTCAAATGCTAAATTAGCTGAGCAGGTTTAATAACTTAAGTTTCATGCTTTTAGGCAATCCTTCAGAGGGTTGATTAGTAAAAAGTGGTCAAGGTCACGTGTTTGTATATCATGATTATGTTCACGTGATGAATCTTTTTATGTGAGACTTTAAAAAAAAATATTCAAAAAATATAACATTGCTTAGGTATTAAAGCATGTAAAAAAAAAAGATTAATAGATGGGCATTAAAGATATGGATTATTAATTGGTAAGGTGGTAGATGACCAAGAGCAAAATTGTTGATATTTACACACATACCATGTATATATAGTTAAGAGGTAAGGAAATGAATCCGTGGTATGTATAGATATGATATGATAAAGCACTTGATGTTGTTTAATTGAATTTATTTTTACAACTTTTAATTGCTAATAATTGCCAATATTTCGATTTCAATCAAAAATCTTATCAGAGCATAATTGGAAAAATAGAAAAGACAATTGAGACTGTTTTAAGATGTGATTGTTTTCTACTGGATTCTCCAAGAGAGAAACAGACATATTCTAATAATTTAAACTGGAATATTAATTAATTAAAACACACATCTGTGTTTTTTCATATCATTTTATTGTACACACACAACACACACACACACAACACACAACACAGATATATTAATATATATATATATATATATTATATATTTATTTATTTATAATATAAACGTGGTCCTACCATTGGTTTCTGATAAGCACTTTTCGGTGTTTTTGCGTCTTAAACGCTCTGAAGACGAATAACACCGAACAGTGTTAGTTCAGAACCAAAAATGGTAGGACGCGAACTTTTATTATATATAATAAATAAATAAAGGCTCTTAGCATAGTTAATTGAGGGCCCTCTAATAATCAATTCTCCAAAAATAAATAATAATTTAACCTATATTATATGATATATATATATAATTCCAGAAACCTAATAAAAATGATGGATATTATGTCTTCGAAGAGGCTTATCCCAAATGGACTCAACATCAAATTAAACCACCTAAAAACAATTACCTTCTCTCTCTAAGATATTCCTTAAACTAAGCAGGACTGTGGACATACCACAGTATGATATATCTAATTATTACAACATTTGATATTTTTACTTAAGAGCTATTGCCCAAATAGTTCAATATGTAGAATAATCTTTATTTAACTCTTTTTTTCTTTTAACTTTTCTTGTTTTGATTCAAAACAAATTAGGTTAACAGTACCGTAATATGCTCACGACCTCTCCTCTATCTTTCCCCTACATCTCTTTGTTTCTTTCTTTAATTTATTCATTTCTTATCATATTTTTTCTAATGTAGGTGTTCTTTTTTCTTCCGCTTTCTTCTCTTTATATATAAAACGGAATGTCGCATTATTTAGGCTGAGGTGATAACACTTTTTAAAAATAAGAATTCAGTGGATAGGCAACACTAGATAATCAGTGGTTTACCATTTTTGCAAATTTCTGGTCTTGGATGACGTGTAGTGGTCTCATTTTTAACCAGAGGGTGTTGGCAAGAGTGATACGGTCATACAATAAGCCAACATTTTTGTTATTAATATACTCGATACTAAACAAATTAATTATTTAAATTTTCGGCTTCAAAACAATTGACGTAATTTCTTTTTAACAATGAATCAAATGTAAATTTTTGGAAATATTCAAAAAAATTCTATTTTTCTCTTCAAGAAATATTACCTGAAATAATCTCTTCACTAATATCTTACTTATTAGAAAATGAATAATTTCCTGGCATCGGATTTGCAAAGGATTACAGAGATTATCAGGGTTTATAATTTGTAATTGGGGTTAATTTAGGGTCTGGATATTTATTGTTCTTTGGGTTCAAAGTTTTGATTGTAAGTTGAATTTGGGGATTCAGGTCATGCAGATGGGATCATTACATTTGTAAATACAACACAAGTTGTTAATTAATTATGTTTAATCCGATACCTCTCGGGAATAAGAGTAAATGAGATATATCTCATTCATACAATATACCTCCGCAGTTAGCTGTAATTAAATCAATATCTTGATTAATTCTGTGGATTTAACCCGGAAGATCTTAATGGTGAAACTCGAGTAGGTTATTTTCTGTACCGATATATAATAAGTGTAATACATAGATATACAAACCGATGGTTCGCAAATTAGATCACAAACCATTGTTAATGTGTTCAATTCTATTAGGGTTGCCTTTTCAAAATAACTTCCCCCTTTTGGGGGCCCCCCCTTGTTGCCACATACTAACCTAAGATTAGTAAATGACTAATAATCAGGCAGCTAGATTAGCTAACAATGTGTTAGTGGTGTTTTGATTCCTTACAGTTACCCTTACTTCTGGCCTTGTGCTCTTCTAAGCTATACTTAGTCATCAAATAAATAATAAATATATATATATATATATATATATATATATATATTTACACCTCTATGCATGAAGCAGGATGTGACACAAAAAATCTCCTAGACATGTTACCTAGCCAAGGTAAAGCAGAGCCCAAATTCTGCACTATAATTCTTACCCCATAGCTGGAGGCGAAGCTACAGTTACACATAATGCTAATAACATCTTGGAGAAGATATGAATCCAACTATTCTTCTACAAGCTATGGGTAATATAGTTAGGGCAGATTGGGCTCTTAACCCTTGGTTAGGCAACCAGTCTAGGAGAAGGAAACACGAATTCAAAACCTAGCAAGAAATCTGCTTGGGGTGGTCACGAACTAGAATAAGGCTTTAGTCTAATTAGTGATCTTATCTCCACTAACTAACTAATTTGTCAAATTTAAACACCCTCAATCTAGGAATTGAATTGGGTCAATGAGTCTCGTTCCTTATGACCCTAACCATTACACCACGCACCTAAGATTTTAAGGACAATACCTCGTGTCACATCCTCCTTGTGTGGTTGGGTTGGTATATATATATATATATATAATATATATATATATATAAAATATCATTTAATATATAATATATATTAAAATATTAATATTGATAATTTATAAATAAAATATAAATATAATCTAATGCATATAGAAAGAGCAGTTAGTATGTAATGTAAATGTCAGAGGATAACTATGAAATAAAGATAATTATGACAAAGTAAATATATATACACATCACTACGCTCAACAGATCTTGATTTCTAACAAAAAATAATGAGATTTGTGAAATAATTTTAAAAAGAAATTTGGACCATATGAACTTTAGGCACCCCTTTTGCGATCTCGTTTCATAAGGACATTTTTTTTTTTTTCCTTTACAAACGTCAAATCCGGTTGTTTGTTAGAGGTTAGGTTGGTGTTAGGGTTAGGGGTTAGTTTTATAATTAAAAAAAGAAACTCTAAAATCATCTGTTAACAAACAACCGGATTTTTGGACGGTGTAAATGAAAAAATGTCCCTATGACACGAGGATTGCAAAAGGGGTGCCTAAAGGTTATATGGTCAGAACTTTGAATGATGATAGCATGGTTGAAAATGCCAGACATGTGGTCGAATCCTGCTTTTCTAAGGCTGGATATGTTCAATCATAGGAAAATATCAATCAAGGGACAATTCATGCAAAATTCCAGAAAACAAACAATGTGTCTTGTGCAATCTGTAACAAAGTGTGTAAGTCAGCTTCCTGATCTAAGAAATATATGGTTGCATAAGCATCAACTTTTATAATCTGATTCATCTGATTCAACTGGAGGGACGTCCTTCCTATGTCAATATTTGCATCAAACTTTGGGATCTTTTCAATGGGTTTAATAAGCATTATTAATTGGACTCATGAGAGGAAAGTTCTGTTGGTGGAGTTATAGGATTGTGAGGGACGGCAATGATCTGTAAAGATTATTCTATTGCATATGTATGTGTATGTGAGTATGAGAGAGTGTAATGTGTATGCATGTGTGTGTGTGTATGAGAGTCAGATGATATTGAATATTTTTTGGCATAAATTCTATGCATTTTCAAATTTAGGTTGGCGCAGGAGACGAGTCTGTCGTTGGGCAAGAAATTGTCTATGCCTCATCAATGTCTCTTGTGCGCTGAAGCAAGCTGCTATTTCTTGGTTTTGGCATACTGCAATTGACTTCTATGCCAGTGCATTGATCTTGGGTGCATCAAGTACTGAATTTACATATGGGTCAGTATAGACTGCAGCCCAGGGGCTCCAAACTAGAGTGTCCCCAAGGATTCAATAAGAATTGGGTTGAAAAAGCCAGATCTGTTATAAATAGATTACACCGAGTTTTTTTTTTCTCTGAATTTTTGAGCATAAATTAGTATTATTATGAGTCTAGGTAAAAAAAACCTCAGTACATAAGTGAATAAGTAGATATTCTGGGCAAAACAAAACATTAGGTTTATAAGTTCCCAAAATTCACACGGTTGTCCAAGTGGACACATGTTCCTAGGATAAAGGAGTTAGGTTAAGAACAGTTTAGTGACAATTATCTCTAGACTGCACGTTCAATCTGGTCAGGAGCAGCAGTAACATAGAACAATAAAAAGTAAAGAATAATAATTAACACAGCTTAACACCTGTTTCCCAGCTATGGTTAGTGGAATAAGACAGGAATCCCCCATGGACTGAATAAAGGGTAGGTTCAAAGTTCATGAAGGTTCCTGATTACAACAAGAAGGTTCCAAGTCCGACAAGAAATACTGAAGATAATGAAGATGAGGATAATAGTCTGAATAATACAATAATACTAGTTTTTTTGTTTGTTTTTTCTTTAAATTGAAATAAGATCACCAAGTAGGTTTGAGCTATTCTAGTAGTGACCAGGTTTCAAATTTAGAGTTTCTTCTCCTAGACTGGGTTGCCTAACCAAGGTTAAAGAGCCCAGTCTGGCCCAGTATTTACCCATAGCTGGAAGAAGAATAGTTGGATTCATATCTTTCCCGAATGGGATATTTAGTCTATGTGAAGTGTGGCTTTGTCTAGGAATTGAACTCAGGTCGATGAGTCCATTTCCTATGACTCTAACCAGTGCCACTGTACTTCCTAAGCAAAGTGTAATGGCTCTTCTAAAAATCTTGAAGGAACAAAAACGGCCATTATTGATTCATTGACGCAGAATAGAAGAGCAAGTATTCCATGATGAACTATGGCAGGTCATTAACAAAATGGTGTGTTGAGTTCAGATTTAAATATCTTACAAACTGAATGCGACGAGATGAATTAAGTTTTTCTTTTTCTAAAATGGTTGCTTAACCAATCTTAAGATACGTCTGTCATAGTATTCATCAACTGGAAAAAGAAAAGGTTGATTCATACCTTTCCCGAGGGTATTTGCTCTATGTGAAATGCAAACAGTCTTGCCCAGGATATGAATTGTCTCACCGTGTCCCTTTCCTACAACAGTAACCATTAAATCACATGCCTCCAGTTTTAAGATATGAGACTAATAACATCATAAGTCAAGAAGAATTAGGGCTTAGGGTTAGGGTTAAGTTTAGGGTTAGGGTTGGGTTAGGGTTAGGGTTAAGTTTAGGGCTGGGAAATTAACAGTTTTCCTATAATATATGATCATAGAATGTTTTTTATAGCAGTTCTTAAAAAGGGGTTTATATTACACATTCAATAAGAATAATTGAGTTTTGAAGCCTTTTAAACTGCTGGTTGCACTGTCGGTTCGATTCCGAGCTGCGAGTAAACTGTCGACAAAGTTAAAATAACAAATGGAGTCTCAAAAACTAAACCCAGATTTAGTGCACAACATTGCTGGACCCATGATTAAAATTAATAAATTGTCATTTTCTTACAATTTATGTTGTGTCATAAATTATTGACAGAACCTGTTGTCAATTTGAAATACATTCATTGGAATTAAAAGTGTAGGTGGATAGATTTCTGTTGGATGACCCCAACTGACCCCTAGAGGTGTGAATCTCGTGTATCATGATTAGTTAGTTTAGAGACTTTAGTTTCAATGTGATGTTGGAGCAGAGAGCATCTGCATCTCTGCTGGGGTTGAAAATCTCATCCATGGCGGAAGATATGGGCTAGACTAATAAAAACTTAATCAAAAAATAAAGTCTTGTTGTTCATTTAATTGATTGCATGACTAAAAACTTGCTCAGGAAAAAGAAGCCCTTAAAAAATTAAGGAGCAGTTAGAAGACTAACAACAAGTGTCAGCCAGAAAGAAGAAGAAGAGAAGAAATTAACAGAAGCGTAAAGCAGAAACGAACCAAGTACGTTCTTATCTCTGTCTCTCTCTAATCTCTCTCTCTCTGTCTATCACCGAGAACTCTTTGAAGTAATATCTCTCTGTATATACACAATGTAGGTATATCGAACAATTTCCCAGGTCTTCTTTTGGCTGTTGATTTTTAGCAAGAAAAAAACAAACTTATCTATGCTTTGTATCCATCTTTCTCCTTTCTTTTCTCTTACCTCGTTCTTTCCTTTTTTTTTCTTTGCTTTACTTTCTTTCTTCACTCACTTGATGCCATGTTCACATGGAATACCATTGCCTATTCGGGTAAGCAGGTGTCTTTTATGCCAACCCACTTATCCCAATGTATTTGTACTCTCCTATAAGAAGGCACTTTCTTCTCTTCTGGTTTCTTTTTGTCAGTATGCCAGCAGCACTCCTCGACTACACCCCAGTTTCCAGCATGTTGGTAAGCACATTTTTACACATAGAATATAAAAATGAAAAATATTGTTTATCCTCAGATCTGATTTGATCCTTTGAAATAATTTAGAGAATTTTCACAAAAAGGAATATGAGAAAAAGCATAACATGGAGTTTTAATGAAAAATTCTATATGGGACCATCATTCACCTCCAACCTCTCAAATCAACTGATCTTCCACGAAACTTTGGTGGAAGAGAAGAAATAATTCTTGTATTTCATCCTTTAAGTTATGGCAAAGTCATTGGGTTTTGTAGAGTAGATTTGCTCCCTTAAAAAAAAACAAGAAAAAGTTGCTGGGTATTAAGACAGATTAATCGGGATGGCAATTCAAGTGACATGGACTGATTCATCTTCCAGGAAAATGGTGATTCGATCATTCACCAACAACAATAGTAAAATGTGGAGGAAAAAAATTGAATTATTATTTCACCTTTTATTCATTAATATATCAACACTGAAAATTTCATTAAATCATTAATTCCCTGATTTTTGGTTATTTTTTTTTCTTTCGACGGGTGACAATATGATGGTGGAATTTAGGTTTGTTAAGTTCGATTTAACCAGTTCCAGTCTAGTATTATTTCTTAATCATTTATTATTTAAAAGTATAGAAAATGGCATTATTCTCTTCGAATAAATATAAAGTGCTCAATATCTAAAGTAGAGTTCAGATTAATCTGGATGCAACTCAAGTGGACCATGTGGACCGATTCCATCCTCCAGGAAATGCTTGATTCCAGATATTCACCAAACAACAATAGAAATGTGGAGGGGAAAAATTGAACTGCATATAAAAAATTATAAATTGTTTAAAAATGGAGTTACTTTCAAATCCCTGTATTTAAGAATAGTTCCTACTCTAAAGCTACTTTGTTTCTTATTAAGACTAAACGGGTGGGTTGGAGAGACTCCTTCAATCAATCAACTAGTCACATCACAGAGACCTAACACCTATATGAACGTGTGGTGTATGGTTAAAAGTTCATGGGAAATGGACTCGTCGCCCCGAGTTCAAAATCTGGACGTGCTAATGGCATTTCACTTAGCGCTAATCCCTTGGGAAAGGT